>JAAAKL020000445.1:0-31071 GCA_010016065.2 Carybdea cf. marsupialis auct. non (Linnaeus, 1758)
CCGCCGGTGGCGATGTCGGTGACCGGCGAGCCCGGTGGCACCACCGCGACCTTCGATCCGACGATGGTGGCGACCGTACCAGGAACCAGTGATCTGGATATCACCAACACGGGTTCTGCGGCGGCTGGCAACTACAACTTGATGGTTAATGGCACCGACGGCGTAAACTCGTTTGACACGACGGTCCAACTCAACGTCTTCGACACAAGTCCAACAGCAGGCCCTGAGCTGGTCAAACCAATGGATGAAGCGACCGACGAACCAATCGTGGGACAATTCAAGTGGAGCTCGGTTTCCGACGCTCTCAGTTACACGATCGAGGTGGACGAAGATCCAAGCTTCGGATCGATCGATTACACAGCTTCAGGCATCGAGAGCCTGACACATAGAGCTACGGTCGCGCTCGATTTCCTGACCAAGTATTACTGGAGGGTACGAGGCGACAACTCCTGCGGCAGCGGTAGCTACTCTTCCGCTCGCACTTTCACAACCCACAAAATCCCAGAGGTTTGCGCAGACAAATCACTAAATAGAGACGAACTTAGCCACGAAACCTATGCTGATGAAATACAACTTGCTGAATTACTAACTAAGTTTACGTTGCCAACGAACGCCGATCTTGAAATCACGACGAAGAGCACTGACCACCAAGATTTAGGAAAGCTTGGACCTCTCGGAATATGCGTCGAAGTTAGAAATAACGGACCTGCCCCAGCACACAACACTGTTGTATGGTCCACACTTGACCGCAGAGCTCGATTCGAAGCCACCGTTGGCTGCCCTAATCGCGACCCGACCGGTCACCCAATATGCAATCTAGGAACGATTGAGAACGAAGAGACCGTTGATTATTGCATCATTTTCTCCGTTGACGACACGGACTCCGCTTGGCAAGCTGGCAGCGTTGTTAATCAAACACCTAACGGCGATGATTGCGCCACAACAACCACCTCAAACATAACTCTCGTCAACAGATTCAGAGTAAGTTCCGACACCCCCGACAATGACTTAACTAACAACAAATCTACAACAACCACGACGATTGGCAGTGAGTTCATCTTTTCCGACGGCTTCGAGTCCGGAGACACTTCAGCCTGGGACAACGCTACTCCATAATAAGTGGGAAGACTAGTTTTGACGCCTCAACTAGCAGCCCGTGGCAAAACTCAGTCCGCGCTACGAACGGATCTTTTCCGCCATCTCTGCGTTGCAAAATCCGCAAAATACTCCAGTATGTCTGTGGTTTTGCGTCTTGATCTGGCGAAAAATCTCTCGTTCTCGCGGGCGGCTGACTTTCACCACGGACTGCTAGCCCGAACACTGAACCGACAATAAACTTACTACTCACAGAAGCCCACAGAACCTAAGGCGTCAGCTCAGAGCTCCAAAGGGCAAGCGACCTCTCGAACTAAGCAGACGCCTACAGCTCAGCCTACTACTTCATCCGGAACGACACGAATCTCAAGAAACCCAGCTTCAGACGAACGGCCCATCGCACGCAATAGAGCTGCATATTCTGTCAATGTATCCTGCAGATCAGGATGCCCTTCAGGAAGTTTTTCCTCTCGAATAGCCAATGCTTTCTGAAAGAATTCTTCAGCCTGGCTAGGTTGTAGGCTAGAGTAGACCATTGCAAGCCCATGCAATGGGAAAGCCACATACAGATCTTCGCTACCTCGAGCATCCTCTAAAATAACCAACGCTTTCTTGAAATAGGACTCAGCCTCCTGAAGTCGCCCTTGAAGCCTATACAACTCCGCGATATTGATTAGATTAACGCCTACCCTAGAATGACGCCCCCCTATACTCTTCTCCAAAATGGCCACAGCACGCCTATAGAGACCTTCCGCTCTTCCAAAACGACTTTGCGCTTTATAAACCTCCGCGAGATTCGTCAATGCTCTAGCCAAATCAGGGTGATTCGAGCCCAGAACTTTCTCTAAAATCAGCACTGCACGAGAGCAAAAAAGCTCAGCCATATCATACCGTTCTTGGCGCATATAGACCACCCCAATATTAACAATTGCCGTCGCAACTTCTGGATGCTCTGACCCATATTCCTTTTCGAGAACCCCCAGAGCTTCCTGAAAAAAAGCCACAGCTTCTTCGTAGCGACCTTGATTATGACAAAGAATAGCGATATTATTAACAATCTTAGCCACCAAAGCATAACCAGGCACCCCTATCGCCCTCGCAAGGTTCAAACTACGCATGTATATCGACTCCGCTTCTTCGTATCTTCCTTGTAGATAAAATAGAACACCCAGACCATTCAATGCTTCTATTCGCCCAGAACTATCCCTACTTCCAGTAGGCCTTCCCGAGATAGCCAAGACACGCTCATATGACGGTTCGGCCTCCTCATATCGACCTTGGTCTCTGTAAAGCCGAGCCATTAGCAAGAGACTTGGTATCAAGTCGGGGTGTTCAGCACCGAGCACCTCTTCGCGAAGCTCAATAGACTCAATAAGCAGAGCCTCAGCTGACTCATAGAGCGCCAAGCGGTGGTAAACCTTTCCCATCGTGTCCATAAATCGGGCCTGAGTCAGAGGCTGGCCAGCAAGCTGAGTGCGAACTTTCGCTGCCCCCTGATCTAACAGTTCTCGTGCAGTCACCGTTTCGCCTGCCGAAACAGCGGGATCTGACACTTCGAAAAGCTCGATCAGAAAGCGGGAAACTTGATGTGCAACCTGTGCTTCCTGATTGGCACGATTAGCTTCCTGATTGGCACGATTCGCTTCCTGATTGGCACGCTCCGCTTCTCGGTTCGTTCGTTCGACCTCTCTTAGGATCCGGCTATTCTGGTATCCCATGGCTCCGGCAAAGAGCGCCAGCACACCGATCACTAATGCCATGAGCTTGCGTCGTTTTCTCGACTGCTCCAGTGCCTCTCGCTGCCGTCGAATCTGCTCCCGCTCCCGCAGCTCCGCCTCTCGATCCCGCCGCCTCCTTGCCAGCGAGCGCAGCCGCTCGGCGATTCGCAAAGCATTGCCCAGGCGACGTTCCGACGACCCGTCCACCGCTAAAGTGATGTCCTCGCGCAACAACTCATCGTCAATATCCCGCCGCCAACCAGGAGCCAAAGCGCGAGAAAAGTCCCCCACCACGACCTGGTAGAGCATCACTCCCAAAGCATAGATATCGGCCTGGAGCGTTGCCGGCTTGCCTTCGAGCAACTCCGGCGCCATGTAGAGGCGGGTCCCACTATAGGACGAATCGTCTTCAGTTTTCGCCGTCAACCCAAGAACCGTGATCCCTGAGGCTTCGAGGCGCTCACGGCCGGTGACCGTGCCGATGCCGAAGTCGGCCAGACGAACCTGGATGCCGCCATTCGCTCCGCCAGCGATCAGTACATTGGCCGGCTTGACGTCCTTGTGCAGCACGCCGACCGAGTGCGCCGCGGAGAGCGCCGTCGCCAGCTGCGCAACGATTTCCAGGCGCTGTTCCATCGGCACACTTTCAATGCCCCCCTGCTCCTCGGCCCATTCGACGAGATCTCCATCCGCCGCGTACTCCGACTCAATAAAGTAAGGAGCTTGATCGAAATTCCAATCCAGAATCCGGGCGATGTCGTCGCGGTCCCCCAACTCTTCCTTGAGCAGCCGAAAAAGAGTGATCTCTCTCTGGAGAGCCCTTAAACGCTCGGCCTCAAAGCAGAACTTGAGGACGCGCTGTTGACGCATTTTTTCGTGACGCGCCAACCAGACCTCACCAAACCCGCCTTCCGAAAGCTTCTTTTCCAACACCCAATGCGGCCTGAGGGGCACCTCCAAACCGATACCCGGCCGCCAGCCAAGAATCGTCTGATCTCCAAGCGCACGCCGCACACCTTCGGTGGCGCCGGGTGCGCTCAGGGGTGCTGAGCCCTCGATGCCGACCTCATAAACCGCGACCGGCGCTGAGCTCCCTGGAAGGTGATACTCGCCATGGGCCAACCAGCTCAACTGCTCGTCCGGCACCGCTCCCACCGCGCTGCGTCGAGCCAAATCGAAGGCTGCTGCCGAAAGCAACGTCTGTCCCTTTTGAGCCAACGCCATCAACCGCGCCGCGGTCGGACGGGCCAAACCTTCGACCGCCAGGGGCTTGGCGCCACGGGCGACATCGTCCGACGAAGTCTCGATCAGAATCACCTCTCCGAGATGTATACCGATTCGAAAAGCTAACTCGATTTCGACGTCTCGGGAAAGCTCGGCGATCCCATGATGAAAAGCCAAGGCCCACCGCACCGCGTGAATCGGCCGCTCAAAGAGCATCAGAAAACCGGTTTCACGACCCGCTTCCAACCCGCCATGTTCTTTCAATAGATCACGCGCCAATCGATCGTAGCGACGGATGATCTCCGCCATCCGCCGATCGCCTAATTCCTCGGACAGCCGCGTGCGGCCGACCAGATCGCAGAGCAGCAGCGTTCGCAGGACCGGCGCTTCGGCCTCTTCTCCAGACTTCCCTGCTCGAGTCTCGGGCACCTCAGCTCGCACGATTGCGGACGCGGATCCACTGACCTCACGACTCTCGTCGGCGTCCGTTGAGAGGTCCCACAACTGCCCCTCTTGCAAACGCATGAAGAGCGTCGGCGTGCTCCATTCCGGAGAGTCCGACTGTCCCAGGAACAGTTGTTGACGTGCTTCATTAGCCGCTACATCCACTCGGCCGCTACGGGCCAGATTGCGGTAGAAGTGCTCGGTCCATCGAGTCGCTCCGCTGACACTGATCTGGCGTCGCATGGCGACGACCGCGGGCACGCCGCGCTCTACCAAAGCTGGGCCCAAGCCACTGAATGGATTCCGACTGGCCGGCACTCCGCTGTGGCAAGCGATCAAGCTGACCAGCCGCAGGTCCCGCTGACCAGCAAAGACCTCCGCAAAAATCTCCTCATCGACAAAATTGACGAGCCCGTCCTCGGTCTCCAAGGCCAGGCGAGCCGTAGCGGTCTTGCTCGAGGGCAGCAGGCCATGAGCCGCCAAATGCAGAGCATGGAACTCTCCTCCGATGATTCGATCGCGGACCCGCTCGACAGTGGCCGGGCCTTCGAAAAAGGCCCACGCCATCACTTCCGCGAGCGGCGCCAGGGAGAGCTCAATCGCCTCCTGCATCGTGCCACGGCTTATGATCGGCAAATCGTAATCCGCCAGATCTTTTGGGCAGGAGCTGACGACCAGTAGCTTCGGCCTCCCGACCACCGCCTTGCCCGACTGCAGGGGGATGCCCAAATAGCGCGAGAATGCAGTTTCCTGAGAGCGGGCCAGCGCGATCTTCTGTCGCGGATCGTAGAGCAGCTCCCAATGCAGATCATGAAGATCTCGCGGTGCTGCCGTCGCCACGTGTAGCCGCAAACGCAAACGCTTCCCTTCATGCCGGGCGAGCACCAGGCTTTCCTGATAACCCACCAGTAGATCATCTCCCTTTGGGAATAGGGCCTGGAACAGCGAGGCTCCGTAAAGCTCGGGTTCCAGATCGACCTCCAGCAACCGACGCTCTAGCGCTGAGTCGAGGGCAGGGCTGCCCGAGTAGTCCCGTCCGGCGACCGACAGTCGCGCGTGATGGCGACCGGCGAGAAAGAACTCACAGTCCACGTAATTCGGCTGGGCCATCCAATTCCATTCCTGAAGGCAGATTTAAAAAGCACACCCGAGAAACTGAGGCGCCTGTTCGCAGGTGCAGTTAGGCCAAGTCATCAACGCTCTGGGAACCGGCTCCTCGGCCGACTCGTATTCCGTCTGCCTTAATCCAGGATTATTGCCTCTAGTCCCCACACTTTTAAACGCGCAGGCTTGAGCGCATTCGACCGAAGGTGCGACGCATCCGAGGAATAGAGGGCGCCACGATGAGCACGCAGCGCCCGGGAGATGTCAACAATCCACCTCAAAGCCGACACGACGGGAGCAGTACCGGCCGACCCATGACCGATCACCGAGACTGGCATCGACACTCAGGCGACGACAATCACCTGAGCGATACCTTCAACTCAGGCTCGTCAGCAAATCGACCTGAGCCGGTGTCGGGCCCTCTCTCAACCAATCCTGGTAGTCCAGTTCCTCATCGATCTCCCGCTCAAGCACTGAACTAGTGACGCTTCCAGCATCGATTTGAGCCCGCTTGCTTCGCGCTCGAGTCAAGATCTCAGGTTCGAGGACGCCAACGCATCGATAGGAATCGAAGGGAACTCCGTCGAGTCGAGCCTCGAGACCGCAACGCAAGCTGAGTGCCCCACACGACGATCCGGCTGGGACCGCGACGTCATGAGTCCCCGTCAAAGGATGGAGATCCGCCGCAACCAGCCGGAGTTGTCGGCGACCCTGAACCGAGCCGACCTCGAGAACCGCCCACAAAACGGAATGCGCCGCGGTCTCGGCAAAACCAAGCAAGTCTCCTGGACGAGGTCTTGGATCCCTCCGTCGCTCGATACTGGCTCGGGCTCGGGTGCACCGAGCCTGAGCACCGAGGGTGGCGCGACGAAGATGCCGCTTCCGATCTTGGGATCTCGTGCTGGTCATGCCAACAAACGCGTGACCCTTCATTAAATCGACTGATTGATCGAGCTCGCTTACCGGCCGAACCGGCTTACCTGCCAAATCGATGGAGCGATTGAAGTCGACCCAGCTCGAGTCGGGACCGCCTGTCAGCTGTCCGTCGACCGGACTCGCATCCGTACCGCTGGATCACCGACGACCACGAAGCCCTGAGCATCGTGACGCTCGCTCCACAACGCGGCCACTTCTGTCTCGTCGAGACGCCCACCCAAAGCCATCTTCTGACGCATCTCTTCCAAGCGGGTCGCCAAGGTCGCGTAACGTGTCTTGAGCTCCTGGACGACGTGACCGACCGGCCAGCCGGCCAGAAGGTCGCGTAGCGCCTCACGGAACAGCGGATAAGCCCCGCGATCGGACGTTGTGGCCGGGAGCGGCCACGCGCGATCCAAACGGCCGATGACCGCAGCAGCGACACCTCGAGGATGGGACAGCAGGCGCTGAGGCAAGCTTGCGACAAAGGGTTCCGCGGCGATCCGCGTCGGTCCGGACGCTTCGCTCGAGACGCTGGCCCATTCCGTCGTCCCGGCGCTATAAGCTGCGTCCAGAAAAGCGATCATCCCCTGAACTCGTGCATCGTCTGAGAGATTCGTGGCCGAAAAGGCGTGATCGTTAGGATCGATCTGCCCCAAGTTCGGCCAGTCTTGGCACAACAGCGCACCCTGCAGAAGTCGCTGCTTCGGATGGCCAAGGGGCCAGCCTAATCCATGGGCGGCACCGAAGACCAGCGCTGGCGGCTCGGTACCGCTCGGCGAATGAAAAACCGCATTCAGGCCCGAGCGAGTCGCGGCTTCGCCCCACAAGAGCTGGGCGAGGACTTCCGGCTGCCCTGCCGCCCCCGGCTGAGCCGCTTCCTTGATGACCTCTGGCAGGCCCTCCATCAACGGCTTGACCAGCGCATCCGCACTCCAGCGCGTGACCGGATCGAAAGGATGGCGCGGGGCAAAAAAGACAACCGAGGAATTCGACGTGAATGGCTGTCGAGTCTCCTGCTCGACGACGCCTTGGGCGTAGCGGCGGAAATCTTCGACGGACTCGAAACTCAACCGCCCCACCGCATATTCGAGCCCGAGCCGCCACTGAAAGTCGAAAGGAACTCGCGCCGGAGAGCCGACTAGCAGGAGGTAATAGGGCAACTGGGAGGGCTGGACGCGGCCGGCCGCGACCCCGTGACGTGAAAGCCACTGACGCCACTCTTCGCCCGGTTGGTACTCTAAGACTCGAGCCTTCGACGCACCCACTTCTGACCATCGATGCTCGATTAGCGGCTGCAAGGCCGCCTTGACCGCTGAGGACTCGTCAGCATGAAAAACCACCGCCCAACCCGCCTGCGACAGATCTTTGGGATCTAATCCCGCGGACAGCCCCAGATGGGGTTGACTAGACACGTGGTGAATTTGCCGCAGCAAGTTCAGAACGCTTGGGTCAACCGACTCATCCCCCGCCCAAGCCGCGACCCGCGAAGCCGAAAGCGCCGGTGTCAAGTAATCGCCGGAGACAGCGTCGATTCCGTTGACGTAGACCTGAGCGTCGGTGTCCGCTGCGGACACGTCGCTGGCTGCTTTTCCTCCCAGGCTCTCTAGCAATACCGCTCGAGCCTGGGCCGGACCTTCCTCCAGCCAATCTTGATATTCGAGATCTTCGTCGGTCTCTCGCTCAAGCACCGAGCCGGTGACGGCACCGATCTCGATCTCTGCCCGCTTACGACGTGCCTGTTCCAGGACGCCGCTTTGCAACCCGGCGACACGGCGAGCTGAGATGAGGGTGGCGGCATCGAGCCATGCTTCGAAGTCGCAGCGCAGGCTCAGGGCGCCGCTCGCAGCCTCGGCAGGGACTGCGACGTCACTGCTTCCGACCCATGGATGGAGATCGACCGCGACCAGCAAGCATCTCTGTGAGTCGGAGGCGGGAACGCATTCAAGGATCACCCACAGAACAGCATGCTCGGCGGTCTCCGCTAATCCGAGCACATCGCCTGGCTCGAGTGAATCACTTTCTCGTCGCTCGATTTCAGCCCGTGCACGATCCCGGCGCGCTTGAGCCTCTTTCGTCGCTTGGCGAAGGCGATCTCGAGCGTCTCGCCGGCTCATAACCGACCTCCCTGCGCCTGACATTCAGCGACCAGTCGACCGAGCGTCTCCAGAAGCTTTGGCAGTCGGTAGCGAGGTATGTTGAGCCGCTCCGAGATGCGACGCAGGGTAGGTCGCTTGCCCGTTGAGTCGCTTTCAGCCACGTAGATCCTCAAGAAGATCCACAACTTTTCCAGGTATTCGCGGGCCGCCTGACGAATCTCCAGCCGCTCGATCGCTTCGGCAACGCAGGCGATCAATTGTTGGTAGGTCTCGCGCTCTTCAAAGCCAGAATCCGGCGGAGCCCACTGGATAGGTTCCTCTTCCTCCCCGGCGGCTAGATCCCCCTGCTCCCACCTCCACAGCGCCCACCACCACTCGCGCGCCACTTGCTTGAGGGGATCGACCAGATCCTTGAAACGAAAGCAAAGGATGCCCCCTGCTTCGAGCTTCTCCAAGCAGCGGCGAAGCCTGTCGATGGCTCTGTCTTTCTCCGCACCCCGGCCCGTCACGAGCTCAGGCAGTGCATCTCCACCGCATATTTGAGCCGGCTCGATCAATTTTTCATACGCCGCCGAATCCAAGTCTCCGATCGGAGAAAAAGCCAGGATCGTCGTGTTGTCCAGCCTTGCGTCACCCGCCCGGACATGGAGAGCTCCGCTCGCGATCGACTGCCGGAGGGCGACTCGCAAATGCTGGAACACACGGTAACCGATCGGGTCGTGGAGTCTCTGTTTACCCGTCAGAAAGTTTGAGATGTTCCGGAATACCACCCCTTCAATGTTGTCATGGATCTCGAGAAAAGCCTGGAGACCTGCCAGTCGCTGGACAAAGTTGAAGGCGTAGCAGTCGCATAGAAGCTCCAAGAATGCATCTTCGTCCCTCCAACTGTTGGAACCGCTGATTCCGAGATAGCTCGGCGAGGCGTTCCAAAGGGAACGCTCCTTCATCTTGCGACGAAGCGCGTCGCCCAGCTTGGACCAGACGGCTTCGGACTCCTCCTCTGTCGGCGCGACTCCCGTAGCCAGCGCCCGCACATACTTCGTGAAAATCAGATTCATGACCGCTATGTGGCAAGGATAGCACCGCGGTGCTTCGGTCGCCAGCAGGTCGATTTCAGAAAAATCTACTCAAACCTATCCAGTTGAATTTTTCCGCCGTTAAGGAACTGGCGAGGCAACCGGGTGGCCACCCCGCTTCGAGTACGGATCGAAATTACTTAACCGGCTCGAGCTCGGATCTAGTGGATCCGACGAAGGAGGAGACCCATGTCGAAACATCGCTTCCCATTTTACATCGAGAACTTTTCTCTTGCCATCGTGCTGACCAGCATCTTGACCCTCTCTGGCCCGACTGCCGCAATTGGAAGCCCTAGTCACGCTTGCACCGAAGCTAACTTCATGCCGCTCAATGCGAGGCAGCACGGTTACGGAGATTCAAATGGAAGGGCTCAATTCTTCCGTCTGGAGGTACCAACAACGGGCTTGCTGACTGTCGATGTCACAGTGTCAGGGGCGGCCGACGCCGAAGCCAAGCTCGGCTTCTTCGGTCGCGCCTGCGAACCCCCGCCCATCAAATCAGCTGACTTCACGACTGTTTCAAAAACTCCCACAGGCCTGATGGCACTGACCGATACAGCAGGCACCTACATTGTAGGCATTGCGCCTCAAGATCCCCGACGGCCTTTAGATCAATACAAGCTGGTGACGGGCTTTGTGAGTATGGAGGAAATCCACTTCGCAGCCATGACTACCGACTCGACGCCGGATCGCAGCGAAAACCATGGTAAACCCTTCCGATTCAACCCAGCGACCGTGGAGAACGACCCGAATCAGGCTGAGGAAAACGAGGACGAAAAAGAAATCGAACCCAACTTCAGGTTCAATCCGATGACCGTGGAGAACGACCCGAATCGGGCTGAGGAAAACGAGGACGAAAAAGAAATCGAGCCCAACTTCAGGTTCAATCCGATGACCGTGGAGAACGACCCGAATCAGGCTGAGGAAAACGAGGACGAAAAAGAAATCGAACCCAACTTCAGGTTCAACCCGATGACCGCGGAGAACGACCCCAATCAGGTCGAAGAAAACGAGGACGAAAAAGAAATCGAGCCCAACCTCACACAGAATCCGTCCAGAAATGCCTGGTCTCCGGATCAGATCCTACACGCTGCGCTCCGGCAGGTCTGCAGGAAACTCGAGACCGACGATCATCAGGACATCCCGATCTGCGCTTCCCAACTCCGCTCGGGACGACGGATGACAGGGCATCTATTGAACTCTTGGGAACATGACCAAGATCTGTTCGTTTTCAGACTCAGCCAACCCCGGACGATCGAGATTGCGTCGAGCGGATCGACAGATACCCTCGGAACGCTCTTCGACCGTCACGGTCATCGATTGGCTACCGACGACAATAGTGAAGACCTGAGCAACTTTCGTATCGTCAAGGCCCTGAATCCGGGTCTCTACTACCTTCGAATCGAGGGAACTTACGGCGCCGAAGGCGCCTACAACCTTCGCTTCGAAACTCACTCTTGGTGAGACGCCCCTTGGCTCAAGACTGAATGTCAGAAATTCCCTGGCCCCGAGAGTCGAATCTTAGGATTCAGCTGCTCGGGGCCTCCGTTGGAGAGGCCAGGTATTCTGGCTTCTCCCAAACTTCGTAGAGTTCTTGGAGTCGTCGGTCTGCTGCCAAACCATAGATAGAGTTAGCTCCCCTGGCCACATGTAAAACCCGACGGCTCTCGACCAAATATGACTCAGCCTCAGTATAGCGCCCAAGCCGAGTTAACAATGTACCGTAGAGGCTTTCCGCCCAGGCAATCCCCCAATCGCCAGCTGGTTTGTTGCTTCGCAAGATGGACCGTGCATGTTGCAAGTAGACCGTAGCCATGTCTAAAGACTCTGGAGACGCATCCTGCCTCAGCAACAGCGCTGCTAGATTGGTCTCGGTGTAGGCGACGTTTAAATCGTCTTCACCGAGATGCTCTTGCTGAATACTTCGAGCCTTCGTATGTAAAGCTTTTGCTTCCGAGTGACGGTCCAACTCCTGAAGCACGCTGCCTAACGTATCCAACACCTTCGCAACTTTCGGATGCCGCTCGCCGTAGAATTCAATTCGAATCGCCAACGCACTACGGAGCAGGGGTTCAGCATCCTCCGCATCGCCCCGCACATAGAGTAGATTCGCAATATGACGCAAGCTAGTCGCCACGTTACGATGCCCGGGGCCATATTCCTTGAGTCGAATTCCGAGGCCCTGGCGGTAGACGTCTTCGGCCTCAGAAAACTCACCGCGATACATCAGCGCCGAAGCCAGGTTATTGAGTGTTCTGACGATCTCAACAGAGTCTCCTTGACCGAGCCGACGTTTCATGTCCAAAGCTTCACGGAAATTTTTCTCTGCCTCCTGATACTCACCCGTCTCAAAGTTAAGAGCCGCTAAGTTATTGATCGTTGAAGCCAACAAAGGATGATCTCCCTCATACTGTTGCCTCATGCTGGCGAGCGATTTCACCAACAAATCCCGCGCTTCATCATAGAAACCCAGGTTGCCGTAGATGTCGCCCAGCGTTGTGGCCAAAACGACCCATTGCTCCGGATCCTTATTTTCGACTTCGCTGAGCTCTTGTCGGCCACGATCGAGAATTTCTAAAGTGCTCGGTAGTTCAGGACGGCTATGGTCGGAAGCCTTGAGCAGATTCTTTACCATCTGCAAGGCGCGATCAGCCCGCTGTCGAGCTTGATCCGCCTGCTGACGTTCATCCACCGCTTCTCGCCACAGTAATGTTGTGGTCACGCTGAACCCCAGGATCAACAAGGCGACGGCCAGTGCGATGCGATTCCGACGCACAAACTTGCCAGCGCGATAGTTAAAGGTCCCTTTTCGGGCCGTGACCGGCAAGCCGTCGAGATAACGACGGATATCTTCCGCAAGCTGCTCCACCGAGCCGTAACGCTGATTCGGCTCTTTGCGCAGCGCTTTGAGGACAATGGCATCGACATCGCCCTTGAGTCGCCTGCCGAGCCGCCTAGGATCTCCATCGCGGGTTCGGCTCACAGACTCCGGCGTCAAGTGCCGAACATCGTCACCCTCACCAAGGGTCTTAATATCGCGAATCGCAGTGCTGGGCTTGCGTGGCTCATGCTCACAGATTCTGCGGATGGCTTCGCCAGCCGAGTTGACCCCCGAATCCTCCAAATCGTTAGGATGATGGCCGGTGAGCAACCGATAGAGCAGCACTCCGAGAGAGTAGGTGTCGCTGGCGGTGGTGATGACGTCGCCCCGCACCTGTTCCGGGCTGGCAAACTTGAGGGTCATCGGCCGATGATCCGGCATGGTCGCCAGGGTTCGGAAGGCAGGCTGAGCCTCGAGCAGCTTGGCAATCCCAAAATCGAGCAACTTAGGAACTCCGGCACCTGAGACCAGAATATTTCCCGGCTTGAGGTCGCGATGCACCACCAACTTCTGGTGCGATAGGTTGACCGCCGAACAGACCTTGAGAAAGAGCTTCAGGCGATCGCGGGTGGAGAGCTGATGGCGATCGCAATAGCGGTCGATGGGCTCGCCCTCCACATATTCCATCACCAGATATGGACGGCCATCATCAGCGGTGCCGCCGTCCATCAATCGAGCGATATTGGGATGATCGAGATCCGCCAAGATCTGGCGCTCGTTCTCGAAACGGCGCACGATCTCATCGGAGTCCATGCCCCGCTTGATCAGCTTGAGCGCCACCCGCTGTCGATAGTCGCCACGTCGACGGGCCAGATAGACCGAGCCCATGCCACCACGCCCCAGCAAGTCGACGATTTCGTAAGGGCCGACATGCTGGCCGACGTCCGGGTCCTTGCCATGCAAGTTGAGCACCGGCTGATCGAGAAAGCCTGGTTGCTCATCAAGCTCGAGCAGCGACTCGACCTCGTTACGTAGGAGCGTGTCGTCACCACACGCCTCATCCAAAAAAAACGGTCGCGCGCTCACCGGCTGCCCGCGGGCCATATCCAAGAGATCGCCGATCTGTTGCCAACGTTCCGGAGTCACGACGCCCTCCGTCGATTTATTGATGGGAACTCGCCTGCTTATGCCGATATACGCGCGATCTCAGCGAAAAAAGACCGGTCTGGATCTCACTCCAACGCTATCTTGCGAAGCTCCCGCTGTAGCCAGACTCGGGCATTTCTCCATTCACGGATGACCGTGCTTCGCGCGACCGCCAACACGTCGGCAATCTGTTGGAGGTCCAAACCAATAAAGAATTTTAGTTCGACAATCTGGTGCTGGCGGGGACTCAAAGACCTCAGGACCTCCAGAGCGTCGTCGAGGGCTACCAGCTCAAAAGGACGCATTGGGGCCTCGAGGGTGACGTCGTCGAGCGGGATTTTCGGAATTCCGGCACCACGCTTTGCACTCTGGTGGCGCCGAGCATGATCGACCAGCAAGCGGCGCATCATCCTCGCCATCTCGCCGAAAAAGTGCGAGCGATTCTGCCACTGCACGGTGCGAAGCTTGGTCAACCGCAGATAGACCTCATTGACCAGAGCCGTCGGCTGCAGAGTGTGGTCGGGAGACTCGTACCGAAAGTATCTCTCGGCAATGTCGCGGACTTCTTGGATGATCAGAGGGATGAGCCGATCCAGAGCTGCCGGATCCCCGGTGCTCCATTCCCGTAGCAGGTGAGTCACTTCCCCTCTCTCCGTCTCCTCCAGGGGAACGAGTCTTCCTGCCTCCTGGCAGGCGACGCAAACCCTTCCTACCGTTTCTTCAACGCTCCCAGCCGCAAGCTTGTCCAGCGCCAAAATCGCCTCCTTAGGGTGTCTTGTCTTGGAATTGCACCTCTGTCGGTCTATAAACGCGTAGAGCTGACGGCAAACGACCTGCTCGAGCGACTATTTCTCCTCTTGACGACTCAGCTCACGCAAGAGCCAGGCTCTGGCGTTGGCCCAGTCGCGAATCACGGTGCTACGAACCACCCCCAAGACGTCAGCAACGTCTTCGAGCGTCAGGCCGATGAAAAATCTGAGCTCCACAACCTGATGTTGGCGTGGGCTGAAGGTCGCCAGAGTCTGTAGGGCATCGTCCAAGGCCACCAGCTCCGACGGGCGGACGGTACCTTCGAGAATCGCCTCGTCGATCGGGACTTTAGGGACCCCAGCCCCGCGCTTGACAGTCTGATGACGTCGGGCGTGGTCGACCAGCAGGCGGCGCATCATTCTCGCCATCTCGCCGAGAAAGTGCGCTCGATTCTGCCATTGCACGGTGCGCAGCTTGGTCAACCGCAGGTAGATCTCGTTGACCAGGGCTGTGGGCTGCAAAGTATGAGCCGGCGACTCGTGCCGGAGGTACCTCCTGGCGATGTCGCGAACGTCGTCGATCACCAGCGGAATGAGCTCGTCGAGAGCTTCCGCATCCCCAGCACTCCATTGTTGGAGTAGCTGAGTGATCTCGCTCTGGGTATAAGCCATAAGCCTGGCACTTTACCAAAGTAGGCCGATGCCCACCTACGTTCCATACCAGGCGATGCCAAGCCTATGGACGCCCCTTAACGTTGGACTCGTCGATACGAATCTGCTCTTCGGTCAAGCTGCAGCAGACTCTTGATCTTCGATGAGCTTAAGGCAAAGCGAATGCATGACCGCTAGCTCGCGCTGGTATTCTTGCTGAGCCACTTCCACTGGCAGGGCGTCGAATATGTCGGGTAACTGCACGCCGCGACTCATCACTTCCTCAGCGGCTTCATGCTGAAGTCGTTCGCGAACGAATAGACAGTTGTCGGCATGGAATAAGAGTCGAATCGCGTCGCTGGCACGGAGAGCGCCGCTGACCAGTGATTCAATCGCACCCAGGCAAAGTAGAGCGAAAGAAGCGACTCTTTGTCGTGGGCTCACCTGAGCGAGCAGATTTTCGAGCTCGATTCCTGTCATGAGGTTTCCTCGTAAGAAAAGTACTTCACACCAGCGACTTGTCCAGAGACATGCTCGAAATAGTGAACTTCACCCGTATTCCCTTGCTTGATGACTTTCTGCCATCTGCCAGCCAGCAACTCGCGCAAGTAGCGCCGTACCGCTGGGGTTTCGGACCGGGTATTTGAGAATTCGGGAAGTCGCTGGAATCCAACCTTGAGGTACAGATCCTGAGGCATGAACATTGGGATAAAGATGCAGTGGCAAATCAATCCCACCAGGGCATTGGCCTGGAGCAAGATCGTAGCCTCTCGAGCGTCCCGCGTCTCACGGTTTCAGTCTAACCGGTCGCTCTATGGCTAGCAACTTCGAGCGACGAACTCTCCCACATGCCGGTCGACGAATATCTCTCCCCGGAATCGCTGAGCACAGTGATAATCGTGCGATATGGCCCACCAGCAGCGGTCCGAAGCGCGGCGTGGACATAGGCGCCGGAGGACGGTCCGACGAACAATCCTTGGCGCGCCAGACGACGACTCATGGTCACCGCTTCATCGAGGGTGACCTCGATGCGTCGATCGATCAGAGATGGATCGAGAATCTCGGGCACCAGGTCTCCTGGATGCCCCAGGGGCTTGAGCCCTTCGATACCAGGAAAAATCTCTGGGATGACCGAGGTGACGTGAAGCTCGGGATTGGCCCGGCGCAAACGACGGCTGACGCCAGTGATCGTGCCACCGGTACCGACGCCAGCGACGAAAGCGTCAGGCACGGTGCCAGCCACCTCGGTCACCTGCTGCAGGATCTCGACGCCGGTGCTTTCATAGTGTGCCCGCCAGTTGTCTTCGTTCGCATATTGATTGCTATACCAGTAGCGATCCGGATGCTCCTCGGCCAAGCGCCGCGCGGTGTTCACGGCGTAGTCATAGCCTTCGATCGGGTCGGTCAGGATCAGTTCCGCGCCGCAGGCAGAGATGCGTTCGAGCCGCTCGCGGCTGGCGTTAGCAGGCACCACCAGACTGACGTCGACGCCGAGCGCCGCCCCGAGCTGGGCATAGGCGATGCCGGCGTTGCCGGAGGAAGAGTCGAGTAGACGCCGGCCACGTAGATCTCCTCGAGCCAGCGCCCGAATCAACATCCGCGCGACCGGCCGATCTTTGATCGAGGCACCGGGATGCACGCTCTCGAGCTTGGCAAACAAGCGGGACCCGGGCGGTAGCTCCGCCGGCAGATCAATCTCAATCAGCGGCGTACCGCCGATCGCCGCTAACAGACGCTCGGCATGCCGAGGCGCAGCCACGCCAGTGTCGGCTTGCGATTCGACGACCGCCTCAGCAGCCGTGTGGACGACGGGATCGGCGACCGTATCCGTGGTGGTCATGACCTCACCCCGCGACCGCGCAGACCTGAGCGTATTCGGTGTATTCCACCTCACCAGCATCCGCCCCACAGACCTGGCACTTCGGGTCCGGCTCGACCCGCACTTCGTTGAAGTGCTGGGCCAGGGCGTCGTAAAGCACCAGGCGGCCGACCAGAGGTTCACCGATGCCAAGCAGGATCTTGATCGCTTCGATGGCCTCGAGGGTGCCGATCACCCCGGGCAAGACGCCGAGCACGCCGGCCTCGGCGCAAGACGGTGCCATTTCAGCTGGCGGCGGCTCCGGAAACAAGCAGCGATAGCAGGGCCCACGCCGGTCCGGTCCCGCTCCTGCCGGCCAGAAGACGCTCAGCTGACCTTCGAAGCGAAAGATCGCGCCGTGCACGTTGGGCAGGCCGAGTTTGACGCAGGCGTCGTTGACCAAATATCGAGTGGGAAAATTGTCCGACCCGTCGATCACCAGGTCATAACCGGCGAACAGCCGCTCGACGTTGTCCGCGGTCAGACGCTCGGCGTGGGCTTCGATCTTCACCGCCGGATTGAGCGCTTGCAGGGTCGCCCGCGCTGACTCGACTTTAGAGGTTCCGACCCGCTCGTCGGTATGCAGGATCTGGCGCTGGAGATTGCTGCGGTCGACCACGTCGTCATCGACGATGCCAAGGGTGCCGACGCCAGCGGCGGCGAGGTAGAACGCCGCTGGGGAGCCCAGCCCCCCGGCACCGATCAACAGGACCCGACTGTCTAGGAGTTTGATCTGGCCGGCTTCGCCGACTTCGGGCACCGTCAGGTGGCGACCGTAGCGCTCGCGCTCGCTCTGAGTCAGCACCCGCGGCACCTCGATCGGCAACCCATCGCCTTTCCAACCATTGAAGCCCCGGGCCATCGAGCTGACGTTGCGATAGCCCAGCTCATTCAAGTCGTGGGCGGCGAACAGCGAACGGACGCCACCGGCACACATCACCACCAGCGGCTGATCGAGATCAGCGACCCGATTCTCAATCTCGAGCTCAAGAAAACCACGGACGAGACGTTCGGCGCCGATCGGGCTGCCGCCAGCGACCTCATCCGGCTCGCGGACGTCGACCAGCACCGTCCCGTCTTGCTGCAGGGAAAACGCTTCTCGAGGTTGAACCTCAGGGATCGACTCTTTGAGCTGCTGAAGCCGTCGCTGGCGGGCAGTCACGACCTACCTCCTGCGGGGCGGCCACCCGCAACTGCCGGCACGATGTGAAGGACCGCGCCGGCGGTCACCGGCGAATCCAAGCCATCGAGGATACGGACATTCTGGTCGCCCAGGTAGACGTTGACGAAGTTGCGCAGCTGACCTTCAGGGCTGAGGATGCGCTCAGCCAGCCCGTCGTGGCGGGCGCCGAGGGTTCCTAATACTTGACCGACCGTGCCTCCCTCGACCGCGACTTCGCTGGCGCCGCCAGTGAAAGCACGTAAGGGGGTGGGGATGCGTACGGTTGCCTGACTCATGATGCTCGTTCCTCCTTGAGGGGTCGTTGAAACTGAAGGGCCGGGGCCCGCGATGGGTCGGGCTGCGGCAGAATCTGTTCTTTGGCGAAGTGGTCGCCGGTCAGCCGCCAGGAATGAAAGTCGACGTCACCGGTCTCGGTCACCCCAACAATCAGGTAGGAGTAGCCTTCCCAGGCCGACTCCAGATCGGTGATCGAAGGCCGCGCTGGACAGTCAGGGTGGGAATGCCAAATGCCGAGGATGTCGAGGCCGTCACGACGGGCGGCGTTGTCGGCGGCGACGAAGTCTTGGGGATCGAGTCGGTAACGATCCCCGGCCTCGGAACGGTCGAGGTTGCGCGCTTCGACCAGCCGTTCGACCTCCAGGCGCTGCTCCCCGGGGCGGCCGATGAGCAGCCCGCAAGTCTCCCGCGGATAGCCTTGTCCCACCCACGTCTTCAGCTCGTCGCGTAACCCGAGTGGCAGGTGCAACTCGGTGGTGGCGATCGGAGTCGGTCTCGAAGGCAGTGCCGACTCCTCGAGCTTCGCCAGACGCCATTTGAGCTCGGCGAGACCGGGCGCCTCATGGGTCCGTACCTTCAGGCCAAAGCACTCGTCGGGAGCTTGCTCCACCTGCAGCTTGAAGCCGCTGGCATCATAAAGCCCGCAGAGCAACTGCCGAAGCTTCGGCTCGACCGCTTGCCGGGTCCGCTGGTCGTTGGGGGCCAACAGACGATCTTGCAAACGGAGCGTCCAGCGATCCCCAGGCAGGTGGAGGCCAGCCAATGCGTCTTCCTGCTCGAGCGCCACACCCGCGGCGAGCAGTCGGTCGAGGGCTTGGTGAAGGCGATCGGCGAAGCTACCCTCGGCCGGCCGCTTGCGCGCATAGATCAGGCTCAGCTGACCCTCGACCCTTTCGACGCCATAGTGGGCCTCGTGAGTGATCAGCATCACCCCCGGCCCCTCCGGCACATGCCGGTAGTCGGCGACGTCGATCAGCTGCTCGTCGAGACGGCTCTCCTGAATCCAGCGGTGAAAGATCGGGATCAGGCGATCGGGATCAAACTCCGCTTCCGGGGCGAAGTCGAGTCTGAGATGGAGTCGATAGGCGTCCATGGGGGTTTTCTCCTAGGCACTCGCCAGGCGGGCGTTGCAGGCGTGGGCCGCTTCGATGAAAAGTTGGGCTTCCTCGATCCGGCGGCGGGCTTGATCAGAGGTCCAGTCGTCGTCCTCCGAACCACGACTGGCCGCCTGACCGTGGGCCCGAAATAGGTAATTTGCGAACTTGGCGCCGGCATAGCGGTCATAGAAGCGCTCGGTGTCGCAGAAACGAGACTTGAATTCGCGCACGATGTCGTCCGGATCTTCGGTCAGGTCGAGCTTCTCGCTACGGGCCAAGGCACCAGCCGCTTGCAGCATGGCGCGATAGGCCTGGCCCCCGGCCTTGCTGACCTCACCGTTCTCAAGCGCGACTTGCGCTTCAAAAGCCTGTCGCTCGCTCGCGGCCAAACCGAAGTCGACGGCTGAGACCACCTCGCCCGCGCACTCCCCGACGCCGAGATCGGCGATCGTGTACTCGCGGGCATCCCCCCAGTCCGAGTAAAGAGACGCGTCCTCGGTGTAGCTCGGGATCGGCGTCAGATCCGCCAGCTGGGCCTTGACCTCCACCTTGCCGACCCGGCGAACAAACGCTTGAAAACTCTCACCGGGTTCGCGGCCCGCGACGAAGAAGTCGGTGATTCGGCGCACGACGTCGGGAATCCGCTTCGACGGCACCGCCACCATGGGCAAGCCGTAGGCGCCAGCGTTATCGCTCCACTGGCCGCCCAGGACGACCTGAAAGTGCGGCACGGTATGGCCTCCGGACTTGCGGCTGACACCGTAGAAGCCGATGTCGGCGACATGGTGTTGGCCACAAGAGTTGAAGCAGCCGCTGACCTTAATGCGCAGATCCGAGACCGCCTCGTCGAGCTCGAAGCTGCGCGCTGCCAGTTGCCGCGACAGCTCGGTGGCCAAGCCACGCGACGACGAGATGCCGAGCTTGCAAGTGTCGGTACCCGGGCACGCTGTGATGTCGACCAGAGTGCCGGCCCCCGGCCGGGCCAGGCCGACCGCCGCCAGCTCATGGTGGAGGTCCACAACGTCAGCGCCACTGATCCAACGCAGCATCAGATTCTGCTCGACGGTCGCCCGCGCCACTCCACGGTTGAAGCGCCGCGACAGGGCGGCGAGGCAGCGGGCCTGGCGGGAGGTCAAATCGCCCAATGCCAAGTGAACGGTCACTGCGAAATAACCCGCTTGACGCTGAGGTCGAACGTTGGTCGCGGCCCAAGCATCGAAACCCTCCGGACGTTCGGTGACGTCCAGCGGTGCTGGCTCTCGCGATGGCGCCTCCTCTCGGGCTCGCCAGGCGTCGAAAGCCTCGACGAACGGGCCGGCAGCATAATCGGCTTTGGTGGCGTCACTTGCCGCGATGTCACTTACGACGGCATCCTTGGTGCCATTCGGTCCCGAATTCGCAACGACATGCTCCGGCAGCAGCTCGGTCCAGCGTGGATCGTGGGGCAACTGCGCCCGCTCCTCTTCGACCAAGCGCCGAAACTCATCGATGCCGAGCTTGGCGATCAGGAACTTGATTCGCGCCCGGCCGCGGTTGCGCTTCTCGCCGAGTCTCGAAAAAACTCGACAGATCGCCTGAGTCACGGGCAGGACTTCCCGGACCGGCACGAAAGGATCGAGCACCTTGGCCTCGTGGGGTACCGCACCCAGCCCACCGCCGACATAAAGCTTGAAGCCACGCTCCGCCTCCGATCCCTCTCCCCGAGTCGTGGCGATCAGGCCGAGATCATGTAAGTGTGCCAAGGCACAGGCATGCTGTGAGCACCCGGAGAACGAAATCTTGAACTTACGTCCGAAGTCCTGAGCGTCGGGATGGCCGAGCAGAAAAGTGGACAGGGCTTTGGCGTAGGGGGTGACGTCGAAGCTCTCGTCGTGGCAGATGCCGGACAGCGGACATCCCGTGACGTTGCGCACCGAATTGCCGCAGGCTTCGCGAGTCGTAATGCCAACCGCCGCCAGCCGCCGCATCAAATCCGGGGTGTCATCGATATGGACGAAGTGCAGCTGGAAATCTTGCCGAGTGGTGACGTGCAGGATGCCATCCGAGATCTCCTCGGCGAGCTCGGCGAGCACTTCCAGTTGACGCGCGGTAACCTCGCCGAACGGAATCTTGATCCGGTGCATGCCCGGGGCATCCCAAAGGGTGTGAGGGCCTTTGGTCAGCTCGCCCGAGGGATACTCGAGAGTCTGGGTGCGCACACCGTCCTGGCGCTGGCCGTTGTCATAACGCTGGCCATAGGCGCCACGGCGCAAGCGGCTTTCGGCGAAAACCTTGTCGTCGATCTTGCCTTGCCGCTTGAGCGCCATCTGAGTCTCATAAATCTCGATCTCACGTTCGATCGAAGGCGGCAGCTGGTCTTTCAGCTGCTCTTTCCAAGTGACGTCGGGCATGGGAACTCCTATTCAATAGCTCGAATGATTCTCAGGGTGACGTTTCAGCCGCCAGGGTCGCCTCGCTGACTCCGGGCGACCAACGTCCTTCTTCGGCCAGCACAGTCCCGGCGACCAAGGTCTGATGCAGACGCACGACGTCGCCGACGACGATCGTCGCCGGGGGCTTGATCCCTTGCGCCGCGACCCGTGACGGCAAATCCGCCAAGGTGCCGACAACGACCCGCTCACCAGGCAAAGTGCCACGGGCGATCGCTGCCGCCGGGGTCTCGGCATCGCGACCTTCGGCGATCAGACGCCGACTCAGTGCCGCCAGGTGGGTCAGCCCCATCAACACCACCAAGGTGTCGAGCGACGCCAGGGCGCCCCAATTGAATTCACCGCCGTCGAGCTGATGGCCAGTGATCACCGCGAAGCCGTGGGCCAGGTGGCGATGGGTGACCGGGATGCCGGCTCGTGCCGGCACGCCGAGAGCGCTCGACACTGCCGGGACCACCTCCCAGGGGATTCCAGCCGAGTTGAGAGCCTCGGCTTCTTCCGCACCGCGGCCGAAGACGAAGGGATCGCCCCCCTTGAGTCGCACCACCACCGCACCGAGCCGGGCATGCTTGATCATTAGCCGCTGGATTGCGTCCTGACCGATGCCGGGGCGATCCCGTGCCTTGCCAACGAAGATGCGCTGCGCGGCTGCTGGCGCCTCGTCCAACAGTGCGGGGTGTAGAAGACGATCGTAGAGCAAGACGCCGGCGTGGCGCAGGCAGCGTAAACCGCGGACGGTAATCAACTCCGGATCGCCGGGCCCCGCCCCCACCAAGTAGACCGTGCCTGGGACCGGCGCTTGGGGATCCAGGGATCTGCCGGTCCGCTGAGGGTTCAAGGGCAGACTCGAAGTGTGCAGCCCTATGCCTGCCCAGCTCATGCCGCCACCGCCTTTCTCTCCTCCTCGCCAGCGTCTGCCGGCGCGACCCCCATGATCTCGACCATGCGCCGCAAAGCCCGGACCTCTTGCCCCCGTCGAAACAGCTCCAACACATCGGAATCCACCAGTCGGTACCAACGTTCGCGACGCTCCCCGAAGTCCGGAAAGCGTTCGACCAGAGGCGCACGAAAACGGCCTGCGTAGTCGAGGAACCGGCCGTAATGCGGCCCTAGTTGGCGTTCCAGCCGCTGGCGCAGACGCACCGCCAGAGCCGGTGCCTTACCAGCGGTCGAAATCGCGAGAGTCAAATCCCCACGACGTACGAGGGAGGCGGCGATAAACGAGCAATACTCCGTCTCGTCTTGCACATTGATTGGAATGCCCCGCCCCTCTGCCTCCTGCCAGACCGCGGCTGAGACCTCCGGGCCCAAGCGTTCGCTGAAGGCCAGAAAAGCTCCCTCGAGTGCGCCCGGCCGATAATCGTGGGCTAAATGCTCGATCAACCCTTGATCGGCCAGCCTGGCCAGCTCCGGCAACAGCTCACAGGCGACGACCCTCACTCGGGCCCCGGCATCGAGCAGCCCGACAACTTTCTCGAGCGCTACTTCACCGCCACCGACCACGACAGCCAACCGTCCTTGTAGATCCAGATAAACCGGGTAATAGCGCATCAGGAGGCCCCTCCGAGTCGCTGACGCGCCGAGTCCTGACTCGGCGTACCGAGGTTGTACAGCCCGTGCAGTCCGCACTCTTTGCGACCGTTTTCCCACCACCAACGCCCGGCCCGCGTCGCTTCCCCTGGCTGAATCGGTCGCGTGCAGGGCGCGCAGCCGATCGAGGCATAACCTTGGGCATAGAGGGGATGCTCCGGGACGTCGTATTCGCTGATGTAGTCCTCGACCTCCTGCCAGGACCAATCCGCCAACGGGTTGAGCTTGATGATGCCGCCATGGTCGGTATCGACTTCGACCCGATCGATCGTCGCACGCTCCACGCTCTGGGACCGTCGTAAGCCGGTGACCCAGGCGTCAAGGTCGGACAACGCGCGCTGGAGCGGCTCCACTTTGCGGACTCGGCAACAGTCGAGCCTGGCCGTCACGGATCGATAGAAGGCATTCGGACCGACGCTGCGGACCAAGGCTTCGATCGCCCGAGCGTCCGGGTAGAAGATCTCGACTTCCAGCCCGTAACGTTCGCGAACGCGGTCGATCACGTCGTAGGTTTCTTGGGGGAGACGTCCTGTGTCGAGGGTAATGACCCGTACGGTGGGATCGATCCGCCACGCCATGTCGAGAAGCACCAGGCCTTCGGCCTGGAACGAAGTCACCAGGGCCAACCGTCGGGGCCATCGGGCCAAGGCCTGATCGAGCAAGGCTTCGGGACCTAAATTTTCCAGTTCATGTACCGCCGCCAGCGGCGGGCTTTCACCGACTTCAGCGGCCTCGTCATCGGGCCGTCTCACGAGAGTCATCGTCGTCCTTTCTCAAGCTCGGGCAATGGGGTTATTCGATCGATCGCTGTAGCTCGAGACTTGTTGACCAATTTGATCTATACAGATTTTCAAGACGCAGTTGTTCTGTGCTCGACACAAGGTGTCGATGCCGATGGAAAAGAATGCTCGTCGACGGGCACTCCCTTGGATTGGAACGAAATTCAGTGACTACACGATGTCATCGTTCTCTCCTGCTGCAATCCTCTCGACGATCTCCAAACGCAAAAAGACCCGCGCCGGCTTCGCCGATGCGGGTCTGGAACTTGCTCGCTGTGCTGGGGTTATGGCTCAGGCTTCGCGCAGACTCCTATTCCGCATCCTGTGGTCACCACAACAACAGAGACAGGCCTCGAATACGGAGATCCGGCCAGCGCGGAGCGAAGTTGTTATCTTCGCCTGTGTTATTTGTGCCTGAGCAATCATCGCAAGCAATACTGAACCACGTCTCCATGGCCTTGTCAAGGAAAGAAATGAATAAATTTATGGGCTCGTCTTATGTTGTGATAGAACGCGATCGTCATGCCGGAGTACGACGAAGAACGCTGGCTCACTCGGTACATCTGGAGCCACTACTCTCACTTGATGTCAAGGCACGAGCTACAGGCTTACAAGGTGACTCACTACCGCGTCAAAGCCGAGCACTGTGAGCCAGATACGGTGATGCGGCAAAAGTTCGATGAGAGGATCTCAAAGATCATGAAACGCGCCCGAGTGCGCAAGCTCCTTCAAGACGGCGAGCAGGCCTTCCTTACCGCTGCTGCGAAGCGGGTGCTTCGTAAGCGCGGTCGCCACATCGAGCTGAATCGGTGCCCGTCCTGCGGTCGGATCCCGCGGACGCCAAGAGCGAAGCAGTGCCCTTGGTGCTTCGCGAGCTGGCGTTGAACCCGAATAGTGGCGATTGGCTTTAGCGACGCTTACTTTGCCTCAGGGCTGCCATCGGCAGAGATTGGGCCGTTAGTCATATGTATGGAGGTCATTTGATGAAGAGAAGCAAGTCATCGGTCGTCTTGACGATTCTAGGCATCGCCATGGGTACGGGACTCGGAGTAGCTAGCGCTGAGGACGTCCAGGTCAACACCTACACCACGAGTTTTCAGGAACGACCCGCGGTGGCGCTCAGCGAGAATGGTGACTTCGTCATCGTGTGGACCAGCGGTGGCTCAGCCGGCTCAGACGTTTCCGGCTCCAGCATTCAGGGCCAACGCTATGCGCCGGACGGCACCCCCATCGACGGCCAGTTCCAAGTCAACACAGAGACCCTTGACGATCAGGCGGCGGCAGCCGTCACCATCGACGCGGACGGCGACTTTGTCGTCGTCTGGGATCAGCGTTTTTCTTCTCCCGACACGATTCAAGGGCAACGCTTCGCAGCCGACGGCGCTCCCCAGGGTGATCAATTCAGAATCTCCAACGACGAGTTCAACTACGAATTCGACCCTTCGATCGCGGCCAGTGCGGACGGTGATTTCGTCGTTGTCTGGAATACGTATCGTCCGGACCTTCCGCCGACCGGCGAAATCTACGGCCAGCTTTTTGCCTCTGACGGCTCCCCAGTCGGCCGAAATTTTCAAGTCAACACCAGCACCACCGGTCTCCAGGGGGCCCCCTCTGTGGCGTCGGACGCGGAGGGTGACTTTGTCGTCGTCTGGGCGGGTCCCGAGATCCGAGGGCAACGCTACCGCTCCACCGGAGCCCCTCTCGGTGGCGAGTTCCAGATCAACACCTATACCACCAGCTCACAATTGTTCCCTTCCGTCACCATGGATTCGGACGGTGACTTCATCGTCTCCTGGCAAAGCGAAGGCTCCGTCGGCACAGACACCTCCGGAGCCAGCATTCAAGCCCAGCGTTTTGCTTCGGATGGCACCCGGGTCGGCGGCGAACTCCAGGTCAACGCCTACACCACCGACGACCAGCGTGAGCCTTCAGTTGCGATGAATGCAGCCGGTGATTTCGTGGTGGTGTGGCAAAGCACGGGCTCGAGCAGCACGGACACCGCCGGCATCAGCATTCAGGCTCAGCGCTTCGCCTCCGATGGTTCCGAGGTGGGAGCGGAGTACCAGGTCAACTCCTACACTCTCCTGAATCAAATGCATGCGACCGTTGCTCTCGACGCGTTGGGCGATCCTCTGGTGACCTGGACCAGCGAAGGCTCGGCTAGCGACGACACGGACGGCACCAGCATTCAGAGAACTTCGCGCACTCTCATCTTCGCCGATGGCTTCGAGTCCGGGGACACCAGCGCCTGGTCCGGAGATCGGTGAGGCGCCCGAGCTCCTCTGCACAGCTGCTTCTTCAGGGCAGCAAGAACGCCGGGAGGAGCTAGCTCCCATCTAACCACCGATGCGAGCTTTGCCGTCTGAGGCATAGCCTCGCCCAACAATCGCCGCGGTTCACGGCCTCGGACGCCTGTGCGATCGGGCTTTCCCTGTGTTGCTCGAGATGGATTGAAACTATTCGCTTCAATCTTCCGCGTCATACATGTCAGCGGACTTCGAGGAATGAGCATAGGGAGTCTCAGATGAGCGATGACATGGGCATGGCAATGGCGGCGGATCAGCCGTCCAGCAATAGCGCAGACGACACGAACCTTGGCGAGCAAGCTGCAGAGTCCAGCGACTGGGGCGGTGAGACCACCTACGGCTCCACGATCGACGATTCGATGGCCTCAGTGTCGGATGCCCCGGCACCGGATTCACTGTTTGACTCCGACTCACTCTTCGATTCGGGCACGCCGAACGAATCGGAGCAGGATCTACAGGGCTCGTCTTTTATTTCCGGTGAGACGACTTCCGAAATCCCGCCCACAGAGTCCGGAGGAGACGACTTCACCTCCGCGGCGGAGGAAGACGCCGAAGAGCAGGATCTCGGTAAGCAGGCCTATTTTGAGGAAGTGGTCGACCGCATCGGCGACCTGCCGTCAGGCGACCCACCATCCAACGACCTGCCGAGCGATGTCTCGACGGCTGGTGATTTGCCTGTCGACGACCTACCCGCGGACGACACAATGGGGGAATATCGCTACCAAGAGCTCGACGATAAGCCTTTCGACTTGATGGCCGGCTCGACTCAGATCGGTGACGTTCTGGCAGTGGCCGTCGAGCACGAAGGCGCCGTCTTGGGCGGCGGGGCAGCCGTCGCTGACGATGGAGAGTCCGGCGTGGCGGGCGTTGTGGGATACCGCGGGCAAGACGCCGACGCCAGCGTGACCGGAGTGATCTTCGAAGACGGCGAAGTCGACGCCTCGGCGCTGGCCCGCGCGCAGGGCGATTCCTGGAAGGCTGAGGCGCAAATCAGCCAGCAGGAGACGTGGCGTGCCGACGGCACTCTCGACTATACGGACGGGGCCCTGGACCTCGGGCTCACCGCCGAAGCGGTCGAGAGCGGCCCGGATCGCCTGCGCGGCGAGATCGAGCTCGACGCGGATCGCGGCACGGTCGACGTTTGGGGCGAGAAGACCGAAAGCGAGCCGGCGAGCGCCGGCGCCAGCGCTCACTACGATGCTGGCGCTCTCGATCTCGACGTCTGGGCCGAAAAGGCGGAAGCCGAGGACGCAAGAGCGGGTGTCGGTGCCAGCTGGGACGGCGACGAGGTCGACGCGAGCCTACGGATCGAAAAACAAGAAGGCATGGATCCCGGCATCGACGTCGAGCTCAGCACTTCTGAAGCCCCCTTCACGCTCGAAGCGGGCTACGAAAACGATGGCCAAGGAGAGGGCACAGCCTACGTCGGCGCCGAGTACCACGACGACAACACCAGCCTTGGAGTGAAAGGCGATACCGACGGCGGCGCGGAGTTGCGGCTCGAATCCAAATGGGAATTCTGAAGTGTATGGCCCCCGAGCTCCAAATACCGCCCTTCGAGCAGCCCCGACAGGATCTGTCGGACACGCTCACGCTGCTCACCGACGTCGACGATCACCTCGAATATCTCGATCGGGTCTTCCACAGCCTCGAGAATGCCGAAGAGCTGCATCGACGTCTGGCGCCTCGACTTGAGGCAATTCGACGCCGACGCGAGAATCCGATCTTTTCCTTGGCCATCGTCGGCGAGTTTTCGAGCGGCAAGAGCACGTTCATCAACGGCCTGCTCGGCGACGATCTGCTCGCCTCCTCCTCCCTCGCCAGTACGGCCGCCGTGACCCGCATCGCGCACGGCCACGAATTGAAGATCGAGCCCCGCTACCTCGCAGGGGCTGAGGGTGACTCTTCGAACCATGACGGGGGCCGAGATCCTCGCGAGCTGTTGCGTTATCTGACCACGGACGACGCAACAGCACGCCGCTTGGAAAGCGTAACCATCCGCCATCCGGCAGCGTTCCTACGCGACGGCCTCGAGCTGCTCGACACGCCGGGGATCAATTCGAATCGAGCGCAGCACGCCGGCGCGACGGTCAAAGCCCTCGAGCATCGGGCCGACGCGGCGGTCGTCTTGATCGCCGCCGACCGACAGCTGACCATGACCTTGGCAAGCTTCCTGAGAGGGCCGCTCGAGCCCTTCCTTCATCGCTGCGCCTTCATCATCACCAAGATGGATCACGTCCGGCGACGCGACCGCCAGGCGGTGATCGATGAGATCCGGCACCGGTTAGGCGACCAGCTCGGTCTCGAGCAGGCCCCGATCTTCGCCGCCGCGCCGAAGGTCCGCTTGGACGCGCTGCACGGGGAAGAGGGGCGAGAGCACACCGAATGGCTGGCCAGGTTCTCCGCGCTGGAAGCTGAGCTCGACCTGCATGTGCGCAAGGCACGGGCGGTCAGTCTGGCCGAAAGTGTCATCCGCCTGCTGCGCCATTCGATGGAGGATCTCGACGAGCATCTCCGGGATCTCTGGCAGGCGTATCAGCAACGGGTCGCGAAGCTCGAGCGCGAGACGATTCGCGATCTCGACGCCTTCGGCGATGATCTTCGGCAAGATCATCAATCCCGCGTTGCCGAGCTCGCGGGGCAGGCCGCGGCGCAGCTCGCCGAGATCTTTCCCGCCCGCCGCCAGCAGCTGCGGCAGACGGTCCGCGCCGCCCTCGATCGGGCGGCCACCGCAGAGCAACTGACCGAGGCCGCCGAGCGCTGGGTGCCTGGGATTCTCGAGTCGGCGACGATCGGCCATCGGCAGGATTGCGAACGCAGCTTGCACAAGATCGATAGAGGCACGCATGGCTTGCTCAGCGCTCTCGAACAGCGTTTCCTGACCGAGTACCAGAAGCTGGCGTCCGTCGATCGAGTCGCGAGCCTGCCGGGCGCCGAGCCGCCCGACGTCTCAGATCGCCTGCAAAGTACGATCGAGCGGGTGTGCGAACGTCTGCAGAAAATCGGGCTTGAATTCTCCCAGACCGCCAAGCACCGCCGGGATCTGAAACGAGCAGCGGTCCTTAGCTTCTTCGTCCCTTGCGTCGGCCCGATCGTCGCACCGATCCTCCTGATCCTGGCCATCCGCCTGCCGTCGGGCCCTCCGAATCGCCTGCGAGAACTCTATTGGCAAGCTCTCGAGCTACAACTCGATCAGCTGTCCGGACAGCTCGACCAGGCCGCCAGATCCGCCCTCGATGCTTGTCGCCAAGCCGCTAGCGAAACTCTGGAAGCCCAGCTTGCCGAGTACCTTTCGCGCTACCGGCAGGTGGTCGACCAGATGGTGGAGGCGCAACAGGCGCAACTCACCCGAGGTCGCCAAATTCAGATCCGAATCGACGAGGAGCGAGCGGAAATCGACCGACGCTGCAAGTTGCTCGTTTCTCGGCAAGAACGCCTGCGCGCGACTCCCACTTTGCCTCAACTCTTCGACGCCCCGAGCGTCGACGACTTCGAATCACTTTCTCCAGGAGGATGAGCCTGATGCCACAACCCGAAACCGCGGAGCCGCCTAAGAAAAGTCACTTGCCGCGACCTCGCCAGGCTCTGGACTTATCGGACCCTCTGGCGACCTGGCTACGGCGCGCGCAGGAGATGGCCCTCGAGCACGGACAGGAGAAGCTCGCCGAAGCGGTCGAGACGCTCGAGCGTCGCCGCGTCTCGAGCTATCGATTGGTCATCGTCGGCGAACAGAATACGGGCAAGAGCCACCTGGTCAATCTCCTGCTCGATCGACAAGTGGCGCCGGAAAGCTTCGCTTCTCCGGCGGCGCGGTCGCTGCATCTCGTGGCCGTGTCCGGTGAGGAGACGCTGGTGCTGCGACGCTCCGAGGGAGAGAGCAGTCAACCGCTCGACGACGAAAAACTCCTCCAGTGCCTCGGTGCGGACGACGCCGAGGTCATGCGGGTCGAAGCGCGCGTCGATAGCGCCTGGCTGCGCCGGCTACGAGCCGAGATTCTCGATACGCCAGGCCTGGCCCGAATCGACAACGATTCCTCCTTGCGCATCGCCAGTGAGCTGAATGAAGCCGACTTGGCACTGCTGGTGATCAGCGGACTCTATCCCATGAGCCTCGCCGAGACGCGTTTTCTTGAGGAGCACATCCTGGGCCGCCATGTGCCCCAGGTGCTGGTCCTAGTCACGATGCTCGACCGGGTCGCCGAGGCCGAGCGTGCCGAGGTCCTGGCTTCGGTCGCTTCGAAAGTCGAGGACGTCACCCCTGACGTCACCGTTCTACCGACGTCTCCTGTGACGACATCTCCTGTTGAAGCGGCTGGCGACGACCACGAGCCGCTCTCGACCATCCGCCAGCACATCGAAGCGATGGCCCGTCGCGAAAGCCGCGCGGCTTGGCGCAGCTGGCAGCTCGCGGCGCAGTTGATCGAGGTCTTGGAGCGGCTCCGAGAAATCGGTGAGCAGGCGCTGGCCCGCGGGGCGGTCGACGCCCGGCGGAGGGAGGCGGAGCTGCGACG
>JAAAKL020000445.1:31081-42403 GCA_010016065.2 Carybdea cf. marsupialis auct. non (Linnaeus, 1758)
CTCGACCGCCAATGGGACGAGGTCAGGCTCGAGCTCGGCAAGCGTCACCTCGAGCTGAGCCGCACGTTGCGCCAGCGCCTCGAAGCGTCGAAGGCCGAGGTGATTCGGCGTCTGGAGTACGACTTGAGCCGAGCCGCGGATCCGAGCGTTTGGTGGCAACGCGATCTTCCCTACCGCCTGCGCCAAGAGCTTGGCGCGGCGTCCCGCGGCCTCGAAGCAACGTTGGGCAAGGCCCTGACGCGTGATGCGCAGGAGTTGGAGAGACACCTCGCCAAAACCTTCCAGCAGCCCCAGGCGAGCCGCTTTGCCTCGCCTCCCCGGCTCGACGAACCGCACGCCGAGATTCCTTCTCCACGCTTGGCCAATCTCGATCTCTATCGCCTGGGAGCCCGGCTCGGTACCGGTACCGGCCTGGTCGCAGGCGCGACCCTCTTCTCGAGCGTCGCCGGCGCGGTCGTCGCCGCTGGCGTGGTCATGGCGATCGCCGGAGAACAGGTGCTGAAGTACGTCGCGAATCGGCAGCGGGCAAGAGCTGCCGAAGCGATGGCCCCGGTCGTAGAGCGGGCTCTCGAGGCCTACCAGGCACAGCTCGGCCAACACCTGCGCGAGATCTACGACCGGCTGATCGAAGAAGCGATGGAACGGCGCGCTCTCTGGCGTCGGACTCAGCGAGACGACCTCGCCTCCAAACAGGCTCCACTTTCTGCAAAGCAAGAGGCTTCGTGGCGCAAGACCCTCGTCGACCTCAAAGTCCTGACCGAAGAAATCTCTGCCGTCCTCGAAGCGCAAGTTTCCTGCGACAGCTGATCACCGCGTTTGAATTCCAATTCGGGAGATCAACCATGGAACAAGCCTTTCGCAAACTCGACGTTTTCCAGAAGGATCGAAATCAGCTGCTCAGCTGGATTGGCCGCTTGGCCCAACAGCTGAGCGGGCTGGGAATGGAGCACTCGACCAAGCCGCTGGCGCAAGTCGCGGCGCGGCTCGAAGAAGAGACTTTCAAACTGTTGGTCATCGGCGAATTCAATCGCGGCAAGAGCACTTTCATCAACGCGCTCCTGGGCGAAGAAATCCTGCCAGCCTTTATGACGCCGACGACCGCGATCATCAACGAAATCCACTGGGCGCAGCGCAAACACGCCGTCCTCTATCCGCGAGCCGACTCGCCGGGCGCAGCACCGGTGGAGATCCCGGTCTCGGAGATCGAGGAGCACGTCGTGATCCCTAAGGACCGCAAGCAAGCGAAGAACTGGCGCCAGCCCTACGAGAAGATCGACATCTTCTGGCCGCTCACGCTCTGCGAGAACGGCGTCGTGATCATCGATTCACCCGGGCTGAACGAGGCGGAGGCCCGGCAAAAGATCACGCTCGAATACATCTCATCCGCCGACGCGGTGCTCTTCGTCCTAGCGGCGGACCACCTGGCCGCGAGCTCCGAGCTCGACGTCATTGACTCCTACCTGCGGGCGAGCGGTCACGAGAACGCCTTTTTCGTCGTCAACAAATTCGACATCGTGCCGCGCCGTGAGCGCCAGGAGATCCGCGAGAGAGCCCTCGAAAATCTGACGCCACGCACCCGTCTGGGGGAAGAGGGCGTTTTCTTTCTCAGTGCCCTTGCAGCTCTCGAAGGGCTCGAAGACGGTGATGCGGCCCGCGTCTCGAGTTCTGGTTTGCCCGAGCTAGCCGGGGCGCTCGAGACCTTTCTCGCCAACGACCGTGGCCGCGTCAAGCTGTTCGGACCGGCACGCAGCCTGAGGCATCACCTTCAGACCGCTCGGCGTCGCATTCCCGAGCGCCGTGCCATGCTGCGCAGCAGCCTGGGTGAGCTCGAGAAACGCTATGCCGGCATCCAGCAACCGCTTGAACAACTTCAGGAAGACCGTCGGCGAATCGTGCGCCGCATCCAGCAATTCGCGGCCGACATCCGCAGCATGATCGAAGATCGTTCGATCGTTTTTTACGGCGATCTGGCCTCCCGACTGCCAGACTGGTCGCAAGACTACGAGACCACCCATTCTTTCAGTGTCTTCAGCGCCTCCTCGAAGAAGCAGGCTGAAGATCTCGGGGCCGAAGTGGTGAATCATCTCCGCTCCCGCGCCGAAGCTGAGGTCCATCGATGGCACACGGAGCAACTGCAGCCGGACATCAAAAAGCGCTTTGAGTTGCTGATCGGGGAGCTCGACGAACGGGCGCGAAGATTCCTGCGCGAAGTCGACCAGCTACGGCTCGAGATGCAAGGCGACGGCGCATTCGATGACCGCGTCGAGGTCGATCACGAGGAAGTCTCCGCCATCGAAAGAGTCGTCTCGGCAGCCGGGGGCTTAGTGATCGGTGGCGTCGGCTCGGCGGGCGTGGGCGCCCTTTACGGCTACAAGGAGATGGCCAAGAGCCTGCTGCCCAACGTCGCTGTCGGCGCCTTAGCGATCTTGCTCGTGGGATTTAACCCGTGGGTCCTCATCCCGGCCCTGATGACAACTGGTTTTGTGCAGGGCCTGCTCAAGGCAGGGAAGGCTGAAGAGAAAATCAAGGCTGAGGTCGCTAAGAAGATCGCCCAAGGTTTGAAAGATAATCGAGAGCACCGGGCCCGCGAAATCGCGGATGCTGTGATCGATGAGATCAGCGATCTCGAACGCCAAGTCGACCAAGGCTTGCGCCAAGAGATCACCGCCATCGGCAAGGAAGTCGAATCGGCCCTGGCGGAGAAGAAAAAAGGGCAGGAGGCCGTGGATAGTCGTCTGCGTGCGCTCGAATCGATTTCCGAGACTCTCGACGAGATCGACAGTGGCATCGATGCCCTTTTCACCCGTCTTCTCTTACCGGAGCCGGTCGTGGTCTCCGAGGTCGCCGCCAATACTGTCGCTGAGGCGGAAGTTCAGATGGCAACCGGTAACGCCTGAACACGTCCCCCGGACCGGTGTCGAAAACGACCACAACGGACCTGAGATTCCACTAGGGCTCAGAGCCACCGACGGCGTGTATGCCGATGTGCGGCGACGGCCGCGCCGGGTGTCGTGCGGCCTCTTGGTGCCCTTTTCATGAAAAATGTTTCATGTTGAAGCCAACCTTTGGCAAGAGTCCGGCGATACTCTCCATTTATCGTCGACAAGATATTCGAATGAACTGAGTCGCTTTCGATAAGAAGACTTGCCATCATGAGAGGACTTGCCATCATGAAATCTTACTTCGCAGCTCCCCTTCTGGTCTGCCTGTTCATCCTGTTGGGCGGAACCACCGCCGTGATCGCCCAAGAAGTCAACGAATGCGGCGTCCCGGTCGACGAAGACGGCGTTCCCACCGACGACGAGGGTTTCGTCAGTCTGACCATCCTCGGCACCGACGACATCAACGATAAGCAGCAAGGCATGTTCACCGACGACCTCTCCACCGGCGGAGACGGCTTCGACCTCCATCCGTTCACCGAGGGTCTCGATGTGATCACCGACTTCGATCCGGCCAAGGACATGATCGACGTCGGCGACTTCGCCCGTCCCGAAGACGACTTCGGCACGCTTCAATCCCTCGAAGACATCGCAGCGCTCTCGACCCAGACCACCATCGACGGTCAACCCGCACTGGTGATCGACGTCGACGGCCCCCTGGGCAACTCCTTCACCACCATGCTCGGCATCACCATCGACGACCTCACCGAGAGCAACGTCTTCTTCGGACTGGACGGCAACTCGATTCCGCCTCAGCCCGTGACCTGGGCGTCGGCCCAATGCGTGACCATGGAAGACGGCTGCCAGTTCATCATTCCAGGCCACGAAGTGCCAGGCTCGAACGGCGATAGCCCCGCCAACCCTCCGGATCCTTGTGTCGACGGCTCGATCTTCATCGATGGCTTCGAGGGCGGCGACACCTCGTCCTGGGCGATGACCATCCCGTAGGGCTGGACCGAGGCCAGGACCGAGGGCCAGCCGACGGCTGACCCTCGAATCGATATGGATCACGGCCCGATCATTGGATCGTAATGTTCTGCCACGAACCTGGACCGATCGTTCCATTGTTGTCGATCTCGACCCAGTACCAGTTGGTTCCCTGCGGGTTGAAGGCACCGGTGGGATACACCAGCGGCGCGAGCGCCGGGTTGGCGTAGACCGCCAGCACGTTGGGGTCGACGGCCAGGCCATTCATCAGGCCGTAGTAGAGGGCACGATCGAACTCTACGTCAGTTTCCCAATAAGCCCCCGTGTCGTCGGAGCCGGGATGGATGTTGAGCTCGATGATGATGTGAGGCTCGAGGAGATTCGGCGGTGCCGTGGGCGGCACGGTGGCCAGGTCGGTGGGGGTGGCTGCGATCAAGCGCAACTTGGCACCGAAGTCGACGTTGTCCGCGCGGACGCGGAAACGACGCGGCGCGTCGAACTGCAGACGCGTGAGCCCGAATCCTCCCGCGGGGCCGTCGGTCAGGATCGACTGCTGGAAGAGCGAGGTCGCGCGGTTGGCGTTGACGTTGGAAATGATCACCGCCGGCCAGTTGACGTCCATCAACGGGATATCACGGTGAGCCGTATTGGGGATCATACCCTCGAGCGTCGGCAGACCGGAAGCGGGCCCTGGCGGCAAGGCCGAGGTCCAAAGGTTGTTGAGATCCGCGTTGCGACGTTCAGTGCCGAGCGGCACCATCTGAAACACCACCACGTTGTTCTCATTGCCGGCACCGAACGCGAAGGTTAGAACCCCGATGCGAGTGAGGTTGCCGGTGGTCGGCACACCGGTGACCGGAATCTCGACGTAAGTATCGGTGACCGGATCGTAGCGATAGCCGCGACGACCGACGCCACGCTCGTCGACCTGGGCAACGAGGCCCGCATTGATCTCTTGGGCGACGCTCTCGAAGAAGTCCAGGGTCGCCAACACACCGGGCAACTGGTTCAGCAACGTCCGCTGATCGACGGAGAGGGGCAAGCCGACTGACGGCGCGACGCCGGTGTCGAGTTGACGAATGAAAAGGGTGACCGCCGAGACCTCGTCGTTGGGGAAATTATTGTCGGTAAAGGTACTGCCCGACGAAATGCCAAAGGCGGTCAAATTGAAGTCAAAGATCGAATCCGAAATCCCCGGATTCGGCACGAAGCCGATCGGCGTCGGCGTCACCAGCGGGCCGAACTTCGGCACCCGGCCGACGGTGAAAGTGTCGGCTCCGGTGTGAATGAGCCCTGAGTTGGCGGTCACCGCGCCATCGTTGGTGAAGGTCTCGCTCAGCAGGTCGTATTTGAAGCGACGCTTCTCTTTGACCTGCAGGAAACGGAGGGCTGCGGTCTCGATGCTCTGATCACGAACGATCGGATCGCCAGCGACCGGATGATTCGGACCGCTGGAAAAACCCGGGGTCTCGGTCAAGATGTTGTCGCTGCCCTCCGGCAGGAGATGGCACGAGTTACAGGTGGCAAAGGGAAAGGTCGGCTCTTCCCCAGGCTCGGGTTCGGGATCCGCGGCATAATCCTTGATGTGAAAGATCTTCATGCCCAGCTGCGCCAAGGTGCCGATCGACTCATTGTCGGCTTCGGCATCACGCTGCGCCAACGTCAGATCCGGCCCACTGTAGAAATCACCGCTATAGCGTCGATCCAACGGCTGCTCCGGCTGCGGACGGTGGTGCAGGGAGTCGATGAAGTCTCGATAAGCGGCCATCTCGGCGTCGGGAATGCCTTTTTCGCCCGAGACGAAAGGGCTCGGGATCGCCATCAGGTTGTCGAAAGCACCGTTGAACTGGGTGAAGTCACCACGGTCGCCCCGCCAGTGGTAAGGCTTGTTGGAGATCACCTCCTGGACTATCTGACCTTCGACCTCATAGTTCACCAAGCCGCGTAGAGTCTGGGTGACCATCGGCCCCTTGCGGCCGGGATTCTCGGTCAGCACCCCTGGAGCCGGAGGCCCGGTGCTGATGCACAGTGGATCGCCACCGGAGGCGGCGCAGACGTCTTTGCCGTCGGACAGATTCCAGGCCAGCCAATCGGACTCGCCGTCGATATGGCAAGAGCCACAGGACACGGTGTTGGTGCCCGACAGCGACGAGGCAAACATGAAGCTCTGGCCGTCGAGCAGATACTGCGGCCGCACCTCGAGCATGGCGGTGTGGGCAACCGGCTGCAATCCGAGCTGGGAGATCAGGATCGTTCCGATGGTGTTATCGAGCCAATTGTAGATGTAGAGGACATCGTTGACGAAGCCGCCGTTATCCAGGATCGCAAAGGCTCGTGGCCCCTTGAGCTTGCCGCTGAGCTGAGACGGCGGCACGAAGGGGCTGGGGTTGTCGATCGCAAAGCGGTTGACCCGCCAGTTGGCAAGATTGGAGCCGGCCGGACCGACCACAATCTCGGCAAAGGTATCGCTGGCGAAACCGGTGACGAAGATGCGTGAGCCCTGGCTGCCGTCGCCGTGAACCACCACGTCGGTGGGCTGAGTCACGGTCTGGCCATAGGCCACCGCCTGGGGTGGATTGTTGCGATCTAAGTTGAGGTCAAGAACCTCGATCGTTTCGCTCGGGCTGCCGGCATTCTTGATGCGCCAGATCATGCTGGTCACAAAGCCCGTTTCATTCATCACCTGATCGCGGTGCAGCAACTCGCCCACCGGCGTGCTCATCATCGGATCTTCATTGCTCACCGGCACCGAGAGGTTGCGCGCTTTCTGCCCGACGACGTAAATGTCGCCATTCGCAGCAATGGCCATGTTGAGGTGGGTGGTGCCGAGATCCGCGACCTCAGTTCCGAGACCACCGTTGGTCAGGGCGGCTTGCGGATCGTCGCTCAGCCAGAGGTCGAAATCAAATGGAGTCGGATCGAGATGTGGACGATCGCCGGCCCCAAGGTCAGGGGTCTGGCCGCCGCGCTCATTCAGCGCCACCACCCGAAATTCCTGATTTTCCGTCGCTCCGGCCGGCACCGAGGCGATCACCCGTGGTTCTTTCGCTGCCAAACCTCCGGTCAGATCCTTGAGATCGACCCCGCCCGAGCCAGCCTGGCTAGCGAGCAAAGTGTTGGGATTGAGCACCGCCCAGAGTCCCGGAGTGCCGCGAACCACCAGCAGATGCTCGTGAAACGGGGCCCCGGCGCCGGAGAACGAGCTCAGGGGATGGGTGTCAGGATACTCGGGCAAGAACGAGATGTGCATCGGCTCGTCGCCCACCCATACGGTGCGTAGAAGGTTGACTTCCAGACCGCCTCCATCCTGCGCCAGCCGTACGGCCGAGATCGAATCGCCCAACCAGTTAGCGGTGTAGACAATCGTCGAGCCGTCCTGGGCCAGGCTCGGCTTGACCGCCAACGACACCGGTTTGAGGCCGGTCGGCACAAAGTCGAGGAAGGTCGGCGTGAGGGTCGCGGACCAGATCTCGAGACGACTGGCCGGAGTGTTGCAGACCAACAGGTAAGAAGTCCCTCCGACCTCGACGACGGTGATCGGCTTCACCGGCGGGGCCAGGAAGTTGAGATACTGCTCCCGCCCTTGAGCTTGCAGCTCCGGCGCGGACAGCAGAACCAGGGATAAGGTCGCGAGCAGACAGACGACGAAGCGTTTCGACATTTAGGGTCTCCTTGCAAAGGTGTAGGCGCTGGACCTGGCAGCAGCTAGGGGAGGATGCATTTGCGAGGAAACGTCCCAAGCGTTCAGAAAACGGATCAAAACGAGTAGGATTTCCGCGCTCATGACAGAATCCGCTCGCCCCCGCTCCGCCACGTCAGCGTTCCTGTGCGCCGCCAGCTGGCTCCTTTCCCTGCTGCTGTTCGCTTGCAGCCCGGAGACGGACCCACCGAGCGACGAGCCCGCGACCTCGACCACGCCTTGGATCGTCCTCGGCATCGATGGCGGCGAATGGAGCGCGATTCGTCAACTGTGGAAGTCGGGCCGTTTGCCGCACTTGGCGGCACTCGCCGAGCGTGGGGTCACTGCCGAGCTGAAGACGCGCTACAACTCCTCACCGGTGATCTGGACCACCATCGCCACGGGCCACAACCCGCGCGAGCACGGCATCGTCGACTTCGTCGTCGCCACCCCTCAAGGCGATGTGCCGGTTTCCTCTGCGGTGCGCCGAGTGCCGGCCCTGTGGAACATGCTCAGCCTAGTGAAGCGTCGCGTTGGCGTGCTCGGCTGGTGGGCCACCTGGCCAGCGGAAGAGATTTCCGGCGTGGTGGTCAGCGATCGCGCCTTGCTCGATCTCGAAAGCGGCGTCTCGCCGGCAAGCTTTCAGCCGACGGTGGCCGCTCTGGTGAAAGACATCAAGGCCAACAACCAATATAGCTTCGGCGATCGCGACGAGCTCGCGGCTCGCCTCGGCAGCCAGCTCGCCGCCGAGGACTACGATCTTCTTCTGGTCTATCTACGCAACGTCGACGTGGTCAGCCATAACCACTGGAAGCACTTCCGACCTAGGGCCTTCAAGCACGTCGATCCGGCAGAGCTTCGAGAGCATCGCCGAAAAGTTCCGGAGGTCTATGAAACGACCGACCAGGCCCTCGGTGACATTCTGGCCGGCGCCGCCCCCGAGACCAACGTCCTGGTGATCTCGGATCATGGTTTTATCCCGGCCCGAAACGAGATCGTCAAAGTCGTGCTGAATTTTGACGACGTGCTCGAGCGACTCGGCTTTCAAACCCGCCGAGACGGCGAGATCGACTTCCAGACCAGCCGCCTCTTTACCTACGCCTCCGCCGACTTTCGCCAGGCCAAGATGCTGCGTTACGCTCTCGTCGGACGCAAAGAAGCCGGGCGTGTCGCGCGAGAGGAACGCGACGCGATCCGCGAGGAGCTCCGAGCAGCGATCGCCCGGATCCGCTACGAAGATGACACCGCGGCTTTCAAGCTACGGCCACCGAGCCAGCAGGAGCGCAGGCGGGGTGCCGACCTGGTGGTCGACGTCAACTTGGAGGCCCCGAGCACCGAGCTCCTATTGGACGGCGATCCTGAACCCCTGCGCGGCGTCATCCGCAACGTCCGGCGGATCTCCGGCACCCACAACCGCAATTCCCACGGCATCTTTTTCGCCGCTGGGCCGGATATCGATCCGGAGGCCGAGCTCGAAGGGATCAGCATTCACGACATCGCGCCGACACTGCTCTACGGCCTGGGCCTGCCGGTCGGCGAGGACTTCGCCGGTCGAGCCTGGACCGAGCTCTTCCACGAGACCTTTCGCCGCCAGCACCCCCTGCACACGATCGCCACTTGGGGCAAGCCGAGAACGGGCCGAGCGATGGCCTCCGACCAGGACGGCGAGGTCCTGCTCGAGCTCGGAGCTCTGGGTTATCTCGGCGATTGAGCCCGGCCGGCGGCCGGCGGCTTGTCGGTGCGCCAGCGCCCCATTGGCTCTAAGCCGAATACGGAATTGATCCGTTTCTCGGCGGAAAGGGACGTCAGACGGTGCAGTAGATTATGAACCTGCTTAACTCTCAATCTCAGGCGATCAACACCATGAAACGAGTCCGCAGCCTTCAAGCCGCCGTCCTGACCTCGCTCCTTCTCGTCTCGGCCGTCGCCGGCCCCACCGGCGCGCAAGACCTCGTCGGCCCGATCGAGACCCCTCCGATCACTCACGACCGGACCGTCCTGCCGCTCCATGGCGGCTGGGCCTTATACGCCGGTGAATACGGCGGCCAGCACCTGGCTTGCGGCGCGCCCGGTCGGGCGTTTCTCGAGTTGGACGACCCCGCCGACCGCAATGGCTGGCACCGCGTCCGCCAGATGGCGCCGGCCGGTGGCACCTGTGGCGACCCCGACGGTCAGGCCCTCTTCGACGATTTTACCCTCTTCGACCCAGCCTACATCCTGGATTCCAGCGTTCGCGATGCCGCCATCGACGAAGCGGCCGGCGAGATCTATACGCTGGTCGACCTGCGGCTAGCGTGGACAATCGAAGCAGCTCCGGGTCTGGAGTCGGCGCGCGGTATCGCGCTGCTGCATTGGGGGCCCGATGGCACGCTCCTTCACCAACGCTACCTCGGCCCACTGCCCGCCGGCCCTCCGCCCGAGGGCGTCGACTGCCTGGCCTTGTGCGACGTGCTCGGCGATGACGACGGCAGCTTGGGTTTTCGTGGCCATCGCGTGGTCTGGGATGCGTCTGGGGTTACCGTCGCCGGCTTGTTTCAACCCCACTGCCAGCCGCCCGACGGGCGCACTCACAGCGATCTGCTAGTCGCCCGCTTCAACTCAGATCTCACCGATCAATGGACAGCGATCGGCGGCACTGCCGGCGCCGACGAGGGCCTGGATCTGGCGGTCGACAGTTCCGGTCGCACCTACGTCGTCGGCTTTGGCCAGAATGATCCGTCTCGCAACGATCGAGATCCGCTTGTCCTGCGGATCGATGCCAGCGGCCGCATCGATCGCCTGGTGACCTTCGACGGGGATCAGGATGGCGAAGCCAGTCGTCTGGCGATCAACGCCGACGGCACGATCACCACCCACGGCACTTTCAACGGCCTGATGGCGGTCGGCAATGAACTTCTGGGCAACGGCATCCCAGGCCAGCAGACCTTCGGTGCCGAGCTCGACGAAGAGCTGGAGCCGATCTCCGCTTGGGTCGCCCTCCCCAACCCGGAAGGCGTGCCGACGCAAGGCACTGGTTCCGACTTCGAAAATATCTTCGCGGTCAACGTCACCAAGAGCGAAGAAGGCAGCCACAAAGCAATCCTCGAAGGCAAGACTGCCAAGTTCACCAAAAGCGAAGAAGGCAGCCACAAAGCGATCCTCGAAGATTACGAGGTCACTCATGGCCACGAGGTGGCCGGGGGGCTCGATCAATTGCTAGCGTCGGACAATGACTACCTGCGAATCGTCTCTCGTGCCGGAGATTACATCGAGCTGCGCGGTTACTTCGATCCGAATCCGCAGCACCGGCAAGCGCTCCACCTCAAGACCGTCAGCTGGGAGCTCAAGACCCGAGCCTGTTACCGAGCCCGAGTGTTCTTCCGCAAGCGGCAGGTCGGCGCGCCCCTCGGTGAGCCTCTGCTCGCCGGCGATCGGCGGATCTGCCCGAGCCACGCTCGAGGCCGCTTGCTGGTCAAGCCGGAGATGGCGGTCACCCTCGGCTACGATGGCGAGACCGCAGTCCCTCTCGACGAGCTGTTAGAAGTGATCTTCACCTTCGTCTTTGACGATTCACAGCTGCCGCCACCGGCCGGCGGCCTGATCTTCAAAGACGCCAGCGGCGGCGCCAAAGACTCGAGCGTCGATGAGGTCGAGGTCGAGATCGAGTACTGATCACGAAGGGTCTCTCATCCAACCATTGGTTATGTGCAGCTGCGCATAAGTAGTGTTATGTGTAGCCCCCAGTTATGGGGAGTTGGTGGTCGCTCCTCGATAAATTTGGGGGCATTGGCGGCGGTG
>JAAAKL020000446.1:0-42403 GCA_010016065.2 Carybdea cf. marsupialis auct. non (Linnaeus, 1758)
CTGTTTCCGCCTGGTCGATCAGAAAAAACTGCCAGTCCTGCATGCCATTATGGCCGTCTTCCGAAAAGTGTTTGAACCATCGGCAGCGTGCTGTCGATCACCATGTTGCTAGAAGAACATGACTATGCAAGTTATAATACGAAATGATTGACAAGGATGAAAGTAAGAGTAAACATGAATTGGTGTCAGTCTCCTTACGGTCTTTTCTTTCTCGAATATTCGCAATTTCATGACACTACCTACGTACCCACCTACCTACCTACGTACCCACCCATCTACCTACCTACGTACCCACCCACCTACGTACCTACCTATGTACCTACCTACCTACGTACGCACGTACCCACCTACGTACCAACCAACCTACCTACTTTTATATGGAGTGAAAGCGAATGTTTTCTTCCTCTGTAAAGAAGTATTAGTTATGCGCCCAAAAAGTTAAAATACGTGAATTCTTGGGAGCTCTTTAGCCCCATCTAAGTAATGTGCAAATAGTAAAACAGTAAAAATTTGTTCAAAAAATACAGTTATGTTCTCTTTTAAGCTCCCAATCATTCCCCTCCTCAATTAAGAAGCAGAAAACTCGGCCATATTAGTACTGATTGCAAATTCTTATGTTGTTGTTACGCATCTTCATTGGTTTTGACTGTTCTAGAATGACTACATGCTAGAAGTTACCAACACGGATAATGATGGTCTAAAGGGTTGTGACATAGCAATAAAGGTATGTGATGGATATGATACTTCAAGCTTGCGATTGCATGCCCATTAGAATAATAGAATTTCTATTTTGAGCAAATTGAGTCCCTTACAGAAGCACGGTGTTGCTAAATGAAGAGCCAATACTGTCAGATCGCTCGTGCATTTCGTGGTGAATATCATGCGCAAAGTTTCTTATTTCTGCACATTTCGACCCCATATGAAATTTTGGTTTATGAGAAGAGAGGAATTGAAATGATAAGTTTAAATAAATACCAGAGAAATAGAAAAGTATGTTACCAACAGGATACAAACCCGTTGGTGACATACATTTCTATTTCTCTAGTATCTATTCAAATTTTCCTTTTTTAGTGTAATGATGCACATAATTCTACAGAAGTTACAAACAAGAAATTTTTACCTTTGGTTTGAAAATAACCGTCCAATTGTCATTTTTCGCTTAGTTACACTAACATTCTTACAAATTCGCTGATGAAATATCCCACCTATGCGTGTGTGGGAAGCGCCAGACCATCAATCACACTCAAAGTAACTTTCTAGTGCCTGTGATGCAGCTAGTCAAAAAGGCAACGATAAACTGATTATTAGTAGTGCTCCAAACTACTAATAGTGGAAGAGGGTGAAAACGAAAGAAGACTTACTTGAAAGGGAAGATTATTTGTATGTTCCGCTTGTTTTTCATTATCTGTAGCCCATATTATCAATTTGTCGGATCATAGTTTGATCAGCATCCTGATTACGTAACATCGCAGGCCCTAGCCTCCAATCCAATTATTATCTTGACACCTTTAATAAAGTTGTGAAGACCTCTCTTACCCTTGTATTAACTGGGAAGTAAAAAGTGGTAACATGTGCCTTATCATAGCCCAGCTTTCGACAATACAGTCTCCTGGTTTTCTACCAAAACGTAGTTTTTTCGATATATTCTGATTCTGGGTAACTAAGCTAGTTATAGCAATAAGAGTAAAATCTTGTTGTCTCATATCAATACAGACACTACCGTTGCAGCATTACAGACTTCAGTTTCTTTTCGTCAGATTTTTTAGGGACCCAGCATTCACTGCCATACGTTGCAATTGGAAAAACCAGGGTTTTTAGTACTCTAAGTTAGGTTGGAAGCGTTATGGAACGATCTTTCCATATATTGCTTAGGCTGATAACTGCATTTCTCGCAATTGCTAATCTTCTTCTTATCCCCTGTGCTGTCATTGCAGTCGTTTGTGAAAGTTGCAACTAGGCAGATAAATTTATTGACAGTTTCGATTGCTTCACCATTCACAATGAGATCATTCATGTCAATGTTCCCTGGGTCACCAGTCGTCTTCATAGCTTTCGTCTTTTGGGTATTGAGCAAAAGCCCTGCTTGTTCACTTGCCAGTTTGACTCTTGTAACAAGAGTTTCAAGTTCTTGCATAGAACCAGCAATTAGGACAATGTCATCCGCATATCGGAGATTTGGGATGATTCTTCCACCCACTTTTACAGTTCCCTCGAAGCCTTCAAGAGCCTTTCGCATTATTTTCTCCGAGTAAATGTTAAAAAGATGAGGCGATAGAATGCAGCTTTGGTGGACTCCTTGTCCAATGTTGAAGAACTCGGTTAAGGCGTTGGTGGTTTTTACAGCAGCGTTCTGGTCTGTCTAAAGTTGTTTTATGAGATGGACTATGTGTGTTGGAAATCCCATCTCAAGCATTGTTTTCAGTGTGTTTCATGATCAACCGAGTTGAAGGCCTTTTGATAGTCTATGAAACACATGTAGAGGTTGCGTTCTCTATGTTTTTATCTATTTGATCTCTGGTGTCTTTGTTAGATCGGAAGCCGTATTGTTCGTCTGCAATCTCTTTGTCAGATTTAGCTTTCACACAGCTTTCCAGCAATTACCTTCAACAGAATTTTACTGCAGTGCCTGATCAAGGATATTGTTCTGTTTTTGCTGCATTCCATGACATCTTCTTTTTGTGAATCGGAAGAAAGACTGAAGTAACCCAGGCCTCAGGCCAAATCCTTTCTTTCCAAATCTTGTTGCACAGGAGATTCCACAACTCCACAACATTGTCTCCACTGTTTTTAACAAGTTCAGCAGCCATTTCATCAATTCTAGTGCTTTTCTTATTCTTCAATTCAATTATGGCTTTGTTAATTTCATTCCACAGAGGGGGTGGTTCATCGCCATCCTGGTCAAATGTAATGTTGTCTTGTGACTTATTTTCATTGATTTTTTTCAACTCTTCACAATATGTCTTCCATCTTTCTTTGATATCTTTTCCCTTGCACAATGCATTGCCATTCTTATCTTTAATTGTGTCAATGGTCGGCCGGAATTTCCTTGTTAGATTTCTGATGCCTCGATAGAGGTGTTTGGTCGAGTTGGTTATTGAATTTTCCTCAACTGATTTTTGTTCCTTCTCATTAATCTTTATACAATTGAATTCTGTCTTTTGTAAAGATCATTTGTTTTTGGACTACTTTAGAAAGTCTTCTCTTTTCAACTTCTGCTCTTGTTTCTTCTGTGATCCAGACATTTTTCGTTTTCTTGTGATTTTGGAAGGTTTCTTTAGCAACTTGCATCAGACTTTCTTTCCCTAACTTCCAAAGGTCGTCTGGAGGGAGTTCTTCAGTGTCACATTCTAGTAGGGTTTGGAATTTGTTGTTGATGTTTACTTTGTATTGTTCATCCAAAGTTGAGAAATCTAATCGTAGAGGTGTTGGTAGTTGAGTTATCTTCTTCATTCTTATCTGGATCCAAGCTGAAAGAAGTTGATGATCACTGTTGCAGTCGGCTCCTGGAAGTGTTCTGGTGTCTTTCAGGCAGCTCTTCAATTTTTGATCAATCATTATGTAGTCAATCTGGTTTCTTATGGTGTTGTCTGGAGATGTCCAAGTGTATTGTCGTCTTGGATGTTGGTTAAATAGTGTGTTTGCCAGAACAAGATTGTTTGCTTTGCAGAAGTTAGTCAAAGATTCTCCCCTTTTATTTCTACTACCAAGTCCGCATGTTCCACAGCTTGGTGTAGCAGTGTTTGAGGTTCCAACTTTGGCATTCAAGTCTCCCATCACGATTTTTATGTCGCGGCTCTTAATTGTGTCTAAGTTTTCTTGCAGTTAGTTGTAAAAAACTTCAAGTTCTTCGTCATTTGCAACAGCATTGAATAATGTTGAGATTGTATGGCTTAGCTTTGATGCATATCTTCAGGATTCTGCTGCCTAAAGTTTCACCGTTACCCAGGCAAGGGAAGCTATTAGGGTGCTACTCCTTGCTTTAGGGAGCCCCAGGGTGCAGTTGAACGTCATACCCAGGACACAATAGCGTAGAGTAGGTACAATACAATACACAAACTAGATACAATAGCGTGAAAAAATGTTTATAATTGCTCAAAACCATAAATATGCAATTATATTTTTATTCAATTGTAACAGAGAGTTGAGACAATAAAACTTAAATAAGCTTTTAAACATACAAAAAATGAATTAAAAATCTTCTCGACGAAGTCTTGTGAACGAAGCGAACCAAACTGAGCGTAGACAGCTACAGACGGCCTTTTACGCGAGTCTTTTGAATTAGTGTCTCCTGTCTGTGATTTGATCGTTCAGAAAGCAAGTCGGTACAAGATGCAGTCCTGTTTGCTTCTCACAACTCTATATGTTATTCTAAAAACTTCTGATTTTAGGGCTTCCAAAAAAACCCATAAATGCACTCTCTGCAAACCTTTGCTCTCTAAATTTATAACATTAATGTTAGATTTAGTAACGACCTCACGAGAATTTTTCTTAATACCTTTAACACAGACTAAACTAAACAGCCAAACCAAAAGTATGTGCTTGTGAATCTGCATGGCAATGAAAACAACCAGCAAAACATTTTAAATTGCTAGGTGAAATGTTAGAGGGATTCCAGTACGAGGAGTAATGAGGAGTTGTGGCAAAGTTACCCTCGTGTTGTTCTGATATTCAGGCCTATGATGAGAGTGGGCTTATTCATGATGGACGTGGCTTCTTCATCTTACAATTGTTATACTAGTCACTCTCATAAAATGAAATGCAATGAAAGTAATGTATGCATTGCTAAATACATATATGATTAATAAAATGTCAACATCATCATCGAAAACGGATTGTTCATATTTGAACAGCCTTGGAACTCTGCACCGGTCTTTTCCAATGGTCACGGTCTCTCGCCACTCTTCCAGCCTCCACTACTGTCCATTCACCAACTTCTTTTACATTGTTTATTAAATCTTGTTTTTGTTCTTCCTCTGCCTCCGTTTTCCATCACCATACCAGTCAACAACCTCTTGTCTAGGCCACTACTCCTCAATTCCAAGTGTAATCTAAACGTTGCAGTGTACAGATATGTATTGTCTGCAAATAGCATAAGGAACGTCTTATGAGCGTATTCCAAGCTGGTGTCCTTTAACAAGAGCTCAAGCATAACTATCCCTATGTCATTGAAGACTTTCAAGTTCATTGACAGTCTGCGAGAGAAAAGATGGAGCAATGTCTGTATGTTGTCTTTTGTCACCGCAGCATTCCTACACATACAGATAAGAATTTTTGCAGGCCCACGCTTCCCGGGCAGCACCGGGAAATTCAACAGGTGACCGATATGAGTTAGTTTTCTTTCATGTATTTCATCAATCAGAGGGTTTTTTTGGAAAAATTTGATATCTCTTCATTTGTTATTTTATCTGTACATTTATAGCGCTACATTTCAAATCTTCGAGTTCTTTTATAGCTCTGTTTGAATACCCAGAACTTTGCCTTGTATGATGCATAGAGAAAACTACAGTGCTCAGTAATCTTATTTTAGTCTTAAAGACAATAATCCTATCATTTGATGTCTCAGTATTTCAAATTGCAGCGCTTTTAGCAATTCCGAAGCTTCCTTTATAGTTTAACTGAGTCATCATAATGATTAGTGAAGACGACTCCCAAGTCTGTAAATTGTGTTTCAGCAGCATCTGTGTCTATTGTTATTCGTAAGTGATCGCCTCTTTCTTCATGCCTTTGGATTTTCATTGTTTTCTTGGCATTAAGAAATAAATCAGCCTTTGCACATTCTGTTCCAACTATATCTACCAGACAGTGGAGTTCTTCCATACTGTCTGCGATTGAAACTATGTCATCTAAGATTGGTTATCTGACATCCTACCAGAGATATCCTTTCCTCGAAATTATCTCATTACCCCAAGTAAAAGAAGAGGCGACAATGACAGGTGATCGAAATACTATCTGTATCAGCTGTTCACTAGCAGGGGCATCGTTGGCTGCCAACCCATGCATTATTGCAGCATTCTTTCCCTTATTAGCAGAGAAAAAAAGTACATTGTAGGCCTATACATTCGATTCTTAAGGGGACACACCATTTTCCAAACGAGAATGATCTATTCAGTCGATTTATAAGTAACAATACTTTGGCAAAAAGTGGGAGTACTTATATTTTAACATAAATACACCGAAACCTCCATAAGAAGTAAAGGCTTGTTGTGGCAGCATGTGAGAGGCCCAAAATGGCATAGGTGATCTTAGAAGTAAAAACTTGGTCGGTAAAAATGTACATCGGCAATAACTTACGTCGGTAAAAACTTTTGTCATTAAGCTATAATTTAGTCACTTTTTACTGACAAAAATTTTAAACTTCAAAACTTCGTTGTCGCCAACTAAAAATTAGCTCTGCATGCAATGGTGAAAAAACGTAACTTGTATACACAATTTTATATTTATGTACATTTCATTAATGGCATTTACTCTATTAATTCCCTTCCTACAAAAAATGTTTTCATAACGGCTACTTTAATCAATACTGGATGTGTGTCTGAAATTTACTTGTATCAAGGAGTTGCACGGAAGTGTATAGACGATTTATACCATTACCTGAAGGGCAGGCAAGACATTATCAAGAATTGGTTCTCTGCCACTGGTATAAATGAAGCTTGTCAGAACGCACATAATTACATGGCGAGAGTTGATAAGCTTTTTTGCAGTGACGTAAACACCATAGTCTAAACACCCATGATTAACATTTTGCTTTTGCAAACTAATTTAGAGGATTTGTCTTAAGTTGTCGTTTATGTTACAAAAAGGACAATAATCTGTATGGATATAGATTTTTCATCGCTTGCAGCGTTTCCCTTTTGATATTTAAGTCCGTGTTTCTTGTCTCCTGGTAGCATCACAATAAGAGGACAGGGGAAGGATTACACGGGTTTGCATTGCACAAAAAATAAGGAAGATGATAATATGATTGGCCTGTATAACGTTGGTAATGGTTTTGCCGTTGAAAAATTTTTGATGATGGAAATTTTCGTCGGAAAAAAATTAGGTATAATTTGTAGTCGTTAAAAACTATTGGCAAGTAAAAAATAGAAGTTAGTAAAAAGTTAAGACGGTTAAGACTTTTGGTCGGTGAAAACTGAGTCACTTACAAAAAATTTAGTAAATTGTTACCGACTAAGTTTTTACCTGTAAGGTATAGAGTTGCTCCCAGGGCGTGATTGATGGAGATCAGATTATATTTTATGAAACATTTCCACCCATGATAACATTTTATTTTATTCCACAATCTATGAAAACCGTAAAAAGGCCCTACCTCACCAAAAAAATATCAGTTTGCATTTTAATTAAATCTATAGAGCTATTACATACTTGAATGTGTCACACATTTTTATCAGAAAGCAATAGTTTCAAAAATATGGGGTAATAGTATGAAAATCTGCTCAACCAGATACTGTAGAGTATTTAGGTCAACGCTGAAAGATATATAAGAATTTGCCACTCCATTTTCAACCCCCCATTTTTCAGCCGTCCCAGCTCCCCAAGGGTTATTGTACGATGACCTTCACCCCCTTTAGTATCTTTATCAGTAATTTATGTCTATCCCTCTATGAAAAGCACCCGTCCAATTACACATAGAGAAGTTCTTCAAATTACTGCCTTGAAAATCAAACACGGCCCAACAAGGTAGACAATCCAATTAGTACTTTTCTTTTTTGGTATTTATTTCCTCCTAGGAGTAATGTTTACCGTTTTGCGAGATAATTGAGAACACTGGATGGCTGGTTACTCCTCAAAAGTTGACTCAGACTGGGTGTCAGACTATTAATACGTTATCAATGTGATCTGTTGCACTAAACAAAGACAACAGCTTTGCAAACAGACTTCAAATCAGCTCTATCACCATATTTTTTTTCTCTCTCTTTTTTTTCTAATACAACTATCCCAATAAACATTCGAAAACTGATAACAGAACAAACCAGAGGTCTATTCTGAAAACTATAGAGAATAACAACAAGACTTTCTCAACATACGAAGATAGAAATCTGTCGAGTTGCTATCTTTTGTGAAATTTTTAACAGTTACCAACTACTAGAATCCCAAGGCAACTGCAATCATCAGCCTGGCTCTGATTGCGCGACGCACTCGGATAACTGAAAAGTTCTTGAAAAAGTTGAAAGGGTCACCCTTCTAGAAGCCTGATTATGAATTTGTAGATCAAGAATTATCATATGCAGAGTGCCAGAGAAGGCTTGAGGGTAAAAGCAGTGTTAATGAAGAGTCTCGCTTCCATGAAGCATGGAAACGTAAGAGTGAAGCATAATCTTATTGATTCAAATCTCTGCTAATTTGGAAATCGATTCCCTGTCCGGTATATTCCTAACATTCTGATGCACAAAATCTGCCAAACTTTTACAAACATCTAATATTTTAGCCTAAGTTATTTCAAAATGGGAGACTTTAAAAATCAACATAAGGATCGGGGGCTATCATCATATGACGGGAGCCTTCCATTCATAAGCGTAAAGTTGAAACATATCCTTTCCCCTTGTACTTTTCTTAGTAGATGTGTATTATGTGCCACTATTCTTGTGTCATTTTTACGTTGTGTATTTGACGGAGACTAGTTTTACTATTGATTAGATGTTTAGAAAAGGAAAGAAAAATATATTATATTACTCAATTAGATAATAGAATGTGAAAGATGCTTAAACCCATGCTAACTGCCTTCTGCCTATTTTATTTAATATTAAAAAAAAGTTAGAAAATTTTAAGGAAAGAAACAGCAAAGTGTTATGGACTGCCTCCCTTTCATTTTGTACTGGCACACGTATGTCTGTCGTAATGAGCGACAATGTCGTAAAACAAAGGAAGACACCAATATCAATGTGACTTTTTAGAATTTTAACTTCACCCCTATTATTTTAAACTGAACCTTTACATTTACGTACTTATGAAGATTTATATACATATATATATATATTTACCAACAAGTACTGATACCGCTGCTAGAGTGCTCAATACAACAAGGTAGAGCCTGATACTACTAAGCAGTGGTGAAAGAGGCAGGTAGTTTATAAATAGAGGTGTAATTGAGGAATTTCTTTCGCGGTCTACAGAGCGTCAGCGGATAGGACGTGAAATCTAAATAGCTGCGGTTTTTCGCTTTTCCTTTTTGACCACTGTTTAGTAGTATATATAAATATATATAAAAGGACTGACAACAGTCACTACTCTAAATACAATAAACGTTTTTAAATGGGACATAGAAAGTCCCTTTAGACCCTTATCTTACGTGTTACTTTTGGACTATCTCCATTGACAAGCTTTTCATCTGTTACGAAGTCGAAGCTCTAGGCGTCTGGAGCTTGACCAAAACGGTAGACGAGCTAACCAAGAGTACATCAATCGAGCGATAAGCAAGTGCATGAGACTTGAGATTATTCACGAGAAAAATTCCTGTAGGGTTAACTAAAGAGTATTTAACATCTGATTACGTCAGGAAGCCATGAAGAACCATACTGATCATAATGATAGTTAGTACATAGGCTAAACCAACTACTTTAAATCTTCAACTGACAGTCTACAAGCAACATTCTTCAACAGTGAGATATTTGGTAGTTTGTATTAACAGGTTGGAAAGACTGGATATCAAGCTTCTAAGTACCAGGGGGACATACCTACTTACTTACGTAGACTGGATACTCTGGACCTCCCATCTCTCAATTTACTAACAAATTTTATTATACAGAATGCCAATATTTGTCATTAACGCTCTTTTCTCAATATCCTCAATAGGTGAATCATGTTTGGCAATGCCCCTTTATTAGGGTAGGCTGGGTTTAGTGATTCTATGGGACATTAACCGAAATCTACAAACATGAGGTTTTGTAATATAGTTTATCAGATATTATTACACAATGCTCGCTAAATATGTACAATAGTGACGACCCGTAAACTGAAACTAACCAGCCTTGCAGTTTTATCTCATATGAAACAATTAATATCAACTAGCAAATTTTGCGAGTTTCATTTGTCATGAAAGGTCTTTCAGAACCGGTGGCTGAAAAATTCTGCAAAAATTGCATTTCACAATCGTTTTAGGGCAACCACCATGACCTTGATCCAGAAAACATGTTATAAATGTGCATTCTATATTGTTTACTATATATATATTATACATATATTATACACAGTTTGGAAGGGAATACGTTTAGTTTAAACGATTGCAAGTATGTTATTACAGTACTTGCTTCAAGTCTGACGTGATCATAATTCACTAGAGTTTATTTATGGAGATATACTAGCTTTCACTGGTCGATAGTTAGCAAGACAAAAAAAAGCAAAATTATCTGCAAAACGCCTATGCAAAGCCTTTCTTACAGTAAAATAGTTGAAAAGCTTGCTAAAAGCGTTGAACAAAAGCGATCCCATTGACAGCTGAACTTGTTAAAACACAATTTTCAGAGGCAATATATTTGAAAAAAACATAACAAACTGAAATCTTCTATTTTGGACTACCCTTATTAAAGGGCATGGTAAAAGGAGGATCGGCAGTCTTGGTTTCTACTTAAACATAATACGTTTTTATAAAGAGATGGACAGTAGTAAGAAAGTGTGAAATTGAGTTTAAGAAAGTAACGTAAATAGTTTGTGTTTCGAACAAAAGGCGCACTAGGAATAGACGCATTTAGTCATAGGATTTTTCTGAAAGAGGCAGGTTTCAGAGTGACAACTCAAAAGATCAAAATCGAGAGAGGCAGGGATGTTTTTAGAAGAGAAGATTCTAAATTAGACTTTTAGTATAAGGAGCACTCAGATTTAACAAAAATCTCGCTATTATATGGTAAAATCCAATTTTCCTTGTTTGACTCTGACTGAGGTCTTAAGACTTCTGTATATAATGAACCTTCGGATTAATGGTCTCCAACTTTTAAGAGCCTCATTTTCACTATAATCCTACAAGAAAATCGACACAACAAACTCAATCCTCTAAACATAATGGAAAGTGAAGAAGAAAAGCGGGTTTCCCTTTTTTTAAAAAGATATATTAGTGGAAATAGAATATTATGTCACCAACTGCCGGTCTCCATATTTGGGCAAAGCTGCATGTCGATATCCACGGGTGTAGCATTAGGAGCTAATGTGGCGATTACACAAACAGAACGTATTAGCAGCTGAGTTCTGCTAGCTCAATTGATAGAGAGCACAGGACAAGCGCATATATAACTGGTTCGAAACTCACTTTTGACATAACATTTTATTTCTCTATTACATTTTAAATCTTATCGTTTCGTACCCTCTCTTCTCAACAACAATTTTATCCTTTTTTGTTGTATTTTATTTTTATAAATACTGTATAAAAACAGTCAGCTTTGCCTATCTCGAAAACCTAAGGGACATCAAGGGTTGTTTAACTCAGCGGAAGTATAAACACCTGACTTTTTCCGAAAGTCTCAATGCAACTAAGAATCTTTCTTTTCGTTCTCACGGTACTCCTTCCTCCTATGCCCCGAAGTTTTAAAAAGTGGGAAAGAAATAAGACTACATTTAGAGATACCATGGGAATTCTACAAAATGATATCATTAGGAGAAAAACAACAGAACTGTAGGCATATTTCCTGACATAAAAACTCTTATTGTTTTATTTTCCCCTTCGGTTTTTTAATGAACATGATAATTCCATACGGGTGTAGTTTCATAAACATGAGTGCCATGTAGCAAAAGAAAGTGTTAGAATGTAGAAACGTTCATGACTCAAAAAGTTTTGAAAATGATCGATATAAAGATTTACCACTGACATCCCGTCAGGTTTTCGCTATGTCGAAAGTCGACTGCATATGTCCAGTATATTTTCAAGACCTGTTATTTCAAATATCTCCTCTCGACTTTCCTACAGATTGGTAGAAAAATGGCTATCTTTCCATCGTCAAGCTACATGGCACAGACAGACGTGTCTACAAAATCAAGTAGGTGTGCACATCGTTGCCCACCTTTGCAGGACTGGATGCTGATTTCAGTGATATTAGCTACGGGATCGCAAAGCTAAGTCGGTAGAGCAACATGCCACGATTGCTTGGGTCAAGGGATTCAAGGAACTTTTAAAAGGAACTCTATGCATTCTCTATGAACAAATTGCTATAGTTTGTGAAAGCGTACTTTTTCAATCATTCCATTTTTACTGTTTTAATAATTCTGATACAAGTAATACCTAATCAATTTAGTCTGTCTTATTTTGTAAACATTTTATTTTATTACTAAGAAGTAGCATTGAAAGTTAATTTACGTCCCAGAATTACTATTTTCGCATTAATTAATGTCTCACGTAGTACCATGCTCACCATCATAAACACACCCAACTGACATCCTTCTGTACACCTTATTGTAACATTTGAAGGCAGTATGAGTAACCCCAACCTACTCATGGTGTTAACTCCACACAAAATACCAAACGTTCAACAAATCTGATATTTCACTTAAGACTGAAACAATCCCCATTTACTATGTAAGCATTTAGGTTTAGTTACTATGCAGTAGAGATATTGTTGTCTTTAGCAATACACGCACGTCGAACGTTCTAATGTTCTGACCCCTCCTAGCTTTTTCACGATATCATTTTGTCACGTTATGTTTGCTCCGCACTTCTAGTTTGTATTTACGTTTCTCTATTAGTAGTTTATATCCCTCTGCTTAAAACACAACGCAAGTAAAGTCTACATCACTACATGGCCGGACTAAGCTGATGGGTCGGAGAAGGCTCATTTATCCGACACATATTCATGTATGAATACTTGAAACTCTCTGTAAAATGCTCATTTTTGGTTGATGGGGTGTCCTGTGTGGTGGGGGTGCCTTGTGTAGTGGGGATGCTTAGTGTGAGGGGGCACCCTATATAATACTGGCTCTGCCTCATGGCATCTGTCCTTGCATAACGATATTTTCAAATTGATTAATAAAATGATAAAAGATGTCGCAATAGATACAGAATAATAGCAGTAATATTTCATAATACAGCTGTTTCCTTCTTAAAATACGATGACAATGTTAATCAAAGTATTGAAAACTCTTTTTTAATACTATTGCAATTCACTAGCTGTATCTGCTTTCAATATGTGTCCTGTTGTGATTTCCATACTAGAATTTTATTCCTCTTTATCATCATTTCACTTTTCCACGCTAACATGGGTTGCATGGAGATTCTTGGTGACTATTTTCCAAGCATTACGGTCATGCGCAAAAGTCTTTTCCTATCTCTAAAACAGGCAGATCTCCTTGGATTACTTGTTGATTTCTGGCATGACCTCCCTTTCCGACTTGCATCAGTTAAAATTATGTTTTTACTCTTAGTTGTCCAGTTATCTATGTCCAAACTCTCCATATGCCCCAATAACCCGATCACTTTTGTTGAATACAGACTTATAATGGATATATACAATACTATGTCATCATACTGGAGCCCTTCTTTTTCATTCACCATTACTTCGAAATCAATTATGAAATCCAAACACCAGAGCTCGAAACAATGTAACAATGTTGATGCTGACATGCTTTTCTTCCTTGAGCATAGTATTCTTACATGCTTTTCTTCCTTGAGTATAGTATTCTTACATGCTTTTCTTCCTTGAGCATAGTATTCTTACATGCTTTTCTTCCTTGAGCATAGTATTCTTACATATTTTCTTGCCTCCTCATTGATAGTGATGTACAAAGTCATATGCAATACAGGAAGGCAGAGAAAGAGTTTTGATGCAATTTGTGATGCTCTTTCGTAGCCGCTCATTTGAATACAAATCATAACAATAAAACTTGGTAATAGATGAAATAGAATTGAGCAGATTGAAAACAAACTCATCAACTTGATGATTTTGCCGTATTTGCTGTTTGTTGAAGCGACAAGCTTATTACGTTGACGAACGTCTTTAGCCGGCACAACTTTAACCTCTGCTTCTTTGTTCTCCCAACATTGAACTGATGACACATTTTCAGAGTTTACTGTGAAAGATGGCTGCCGCAGTCTCCTGAAAGTACTCCTATTAATTTCATTAACTCTTCGTTCTCTGCTATCATTGCCGTCCCCATGGCAGTTTTTATTAAAATCTGTAATGCAACTAACTTTGTTGTTGTCCTGGTTATTGTTAAGACAAGTTTGATTGCAATTGCTTATGCTATCCAAGGTGTTATTAACATTCTCATTGAAATCAACTTCAGTGCTACCAACGTTGCCTTTGCTAGTACTGCTGTCACAGTTGTTCCTGTTGTCATAGACATCACCATTATCACAAACAATACTGTTGTTACAGACATTGCAGTTGCTACAAACATCACCATTATCACAAACAATACTATTGTTACGGACATTACTGTTATGACAGACATTACTGTGGTCACAGACATTACTGTTATTACAGACATTACTGTGGTCACAGACATTACTGTGGTCATAGACATTACTGTGGTCACAGACATTACTGTGGTCACAGACATTACTGTGGTCACAGACATTACTAGTATCACAGACATTACTGTGGTCACAGACATTACTAGTATCACAGGCATTACTATTGTCACAGACATTACTATTATAACGGACGCTACTGTTGTTACAGACATTACTATGGTCACAGAAATTACTATGGTCACAGACATTACTATGGTCACAGACATTACTATGGTCACAGACATTACTGTGGTCACAGACATTACTAGTATCACAGACAGTACTGTGGTCACAGACATTACTAGTATCACAGACATTACTGTGGTCACAGACATAACTAGTATTACAGACATTACTGTGGTCACAGACATTACTCTTAACACAGTCGTTGCTTTTTTCAAAGGCTCTTGACGTTAGAGTACAGTGCTCTTCTCTTTCTTCAACTACTAACGCATCGTTATGATAACCTCTTATGCTTGCATCGATTTGGGGTTTGGTTGCTCCTTTTCTGACTACTTCTCTGCTAATTTTTACACCATTTAAATTTTCCTCTTTGACCTTGTCATGCTTTGACACTATTTCAATTTTTCCAACGTCAGTGCTGTCAAGCGATTTCTGTTGTGAGAACTTCCTTTCTTCAGTATCTAATACGATAATTGTCTCAATCCCTTCAGTATTTGTGGCATTTTTTCTTTCAAAGGTATCCCTAGATGTAGCGGCTTGACATTTCGTTCCCAATATCTCTAACTTCTTTCGTCGAGCTATAAGCAATGTGCGTACGTGCACAGCGATAGAAGCCAATGCAATTATGATGTGAGAGATACTAATTGGTTGGAAAAACCACTGAAGAATTGACGATAGGATGGAAAATAATGCTGCACCTGCCATAAAAAGATACCATTTGATGTGGGTATATAGAAGTGCACTTCGAGGACAAACAATCTGAAAGTGGATGTTGAAAGATTGTATTGCAAGAGCTGAAGAGTTTAAGTTAAGAATAAGGGAAATAACTGTTGCTACCAATTTCTCATGCACTTGACAAGGAAAGGATTCATAATTGCCCGATAGAAATGACAAAGTCGGTAGACATATGGAGGAGTTTAAAAGCTCTGAAACGATTAGAAACAGCAGAATTGAACGATATATGCTATTAATCTTTCTGCTTTTGTAGACAACATACAAGCAGAGGGAGCACATGATCACATTTATCACTGCTGCTGTGGCCCATATGATTGCATTGATGAGGGCACTGTCAAGAAATTTAAGATTTAACTCGATCAGTTTACAACGATCTGTGCTATTACTCATCTTCTTCGTACTCCTCTGGACAACGAATAAAATTATATTTTACCATGTATATAAGACTGTCAAAAAAAGATATAGTGAAGAGCCCACGTCCTCTGAAGTTTAGCTAAGCACTCTATCTTTATCTATGTAGGATTGTTCAGGCTCGTCGTTTTTAAAGTTTTGAGAATATGTGTTCATGACGGAAGATCTTCAACCTGAAAAATAAGGAAAGAGCGTTGCAGTCAATAGCCTAAGTTGCGCCCTATCATTAATAAGAGTATCTTTTCGTGGATATCAGAAGCAATAAAAAAATATGCATAACTTGGGAAAAACAATAGATAAAAAAAAATTTGCCGGTCCCTAACCAGTGTCGCCTCGGGGAGTAAAGCCCGCTGATAAGTATTACTTAAACAGTCCCACAGCTTTGAAAAGAGACTCCCAACTATCAGTAATGCCATCTTAAAAGCCCAAAATGCTTCAGCAGGTAGGTTGCTGTTTCATTTTCAAAATGAGCAGCGATTTACTTCATTCTTGTAACGCTGATAAAAGAATAAGGTTATCGCGTATTTAGAGAAAAATTGAGACTTGATAAGATAGTGAAGATCAATAATTTACTGCATATCTTAAAACTCTCAGTTGGCTTTAAGACAAAACTGGAATCAAATTACGATGCCAAAATCATGGATATATAACGTAATGAACTATGACAAAATTGTAATTAAACTGCACGAAATAGCGAATTCATTTTGTACTTAATACCTTTCTTCGTCTGACCCTCCTCAGAGTACAATTCGAAATCAACGAAATCATTTCCCCAAATGTGTTTTACAAGGTAGCCAATCAGAATTCTGACTGCCAGATTGGTGATACTCAACGACTTGTACTCTGAGGAGTGTCAGACGAAAGACGCTTTTAAGTACAAAATGAATTCGATATTTTGTTCAGTTTTAATTATTCTGTACCATCAACAAACTTTTCGAATATACATAATTGCTATTTATTAATTAAAGTTTGAGTGTGATAGCTGCAAACCAACTGCAAATAGTTTCTGACAACGTTAACAAGCTCAAGTAGAAAGAAGCTCGTTGAAAAACTTCCTATTAGCTTAAAAGAGCACATAACTACTATATATTGTATGATAGGAAGATATGATAGACCTTATCAAGAAGTCATGTCATGGCAGAAAGGAATATGTTATACTCATTACAGTATGCCTCTTAATGCCTAATTCCAATATGCCTCATAATGCCTAATTCCAATATGCCTCACAATGCCTAATTCCAGTATGCCTCAAAATGCCTAATTCCTGTATGTCTCAAAATGCCTAATTCCTGTATGTCTCATAATGCCTAATTCCAGTATGCCTCTTAATGCCTGATTCACGTAAGCCTTTTGAAGTCATTGCTATAATAAAATATAGACCAGCAAAGTAGTTAATTTTCAATCAAAGCAAAGGGTTAGAACATTCATCTTTGTTGACATTTGATGATTGCTGACTGAGAATATGTTAATTAACTTGAGAGCTTAATTGATATTTTTTCCATGCTATTGCTCAGTTTGTCTTAACCTTATTTTGTGTCAAAATTTATGATTTGTTCTGTTTGTCGATATTGTTGTGAATAGATTCTAAAGTCTAAATTCTCCTTTTCTTACAGTTACCTGATCTGTAAAATTTACCTGACTTGTGTAATTTAAGACTATGAGCTAGATTTACATGCCTCTAAGTTTATAACATAGCTAAATAGCAACACAGATAGTAGATAATGCCATCATAAATATTTTGTGACCTCATGATACGTTTTTTTCACTGTTATATGGTCTAAACTTTCTTTCAGCCACGTTTCGAGAGAGAAGGTTAGGTAAAACCTAGAGTTACTTTAGAGCAACTTATGCGAATAAATAAAGAAAAGTCAACCCCCCCTCACACACACACACACACACACATATCTCTTACGCGGGAAAACCTGAAAAGCTCAGTCTAAATCGGCTTAAAACCAAATCACAAAATACAAAGTTGATATCAAACGTTTTTTATCGAACTTTCTTGGTGTGACATGTTTTTCTGGATAAATACAGGGATATGATAGTTGCTGCGCTTCCTGATTCTTCCTTTAAAGGAATCGACTTCATAATTTTTAATCCTATTATACAAGGATGGGTTTAACATTTTCTTTTGCATAACATATTTTCTATCATAATGTGAAGCCCTAAAGCTTTTTGACTTCAACGTGCCATCTTTTCGACATAGGAAGATTCTAAATTCAAAAATAATCGAAGCTGCTGATCCTCCCTTACCACGCCCTTTAAAACTGATAATCAAAAATTGCTGATTGAAGCATGTTACAGTTTGTTTCACATTTGGCCTTCTGAAACCGTATTTTTGCAACAGTTTTAGGTGTAAATAGAAAATATTGTATTTAAAATAGAGAATAGAAATAGTATAGTTAGAATAGAATTGTAAATAGCATAGGTCGGGTATTTCAAGTATTCTGCTGCAAAAGGTACTTACGCCAAGATTCTTTGTATATTTTCTGATTTTTTGCTCCTACCAACTATCAATCTACAAAAAGAGTAAATGAAAGCATTAGACTTTCTTCACATGAAGCAGAAAGAAATAACTTTCGAAACAAGTGCTGTAATAACATAATAACTTAATTTTTGTCACAGACACAGTTGAAGACGAGCAGGAAAATTTGACAAGATTATGGAACAAAAATAGCCGCAAATACGTCGAACTACTTTTGTTACCTTTATAAACTGCAACATATATAAATAAGAATGATAAAATGTGTCCAAGAGAAGACTTCCATGCATTGCACGCTTTTCTAATTTAAATTAGCCTGAAATAAAGAAAATACTTCCTTGAAGAAGAGCTTCTCAAGATTCCCTTGTGAAATTTTCATGTATAGAGCACTAATCAATTCTTTAGTTTTTTTCATTAAGTTACGTAGAAAAGCCCTATATTAAATTGTTTTTCAATGTACGTCCATGCATTTTTACTCATTCAGTTTGCTTACGAAGCCATGTAACCGTTGGGCATTCACTTTCATTTCTGGACTATCTTCTATCATAAGCTTCATAAGTTTTTCCTCAAAGGTGTCACTTCTTTAACATATGTAGCTGTTAACTGTCTTCTTAGCGGTCATGATTGCCTTTTAATGAGTGTAGTCCTGCCCATTTTCTTTAAGCTTATATTATAAACATCGTGCTTCATCTATTTGAAACTTTTTGACTTTTCCCTACATTTACACGGAAGTATATGAACAAAAATCACAATTTGCACATGCTAGTGTATCTCTACGAAGCGTTACTTGTTGATTGACAAAGTACTTAGGAAAACCTGATTCTTATGTGTAAATCAAATAAATAATATTTCAAGTAGCCTTTAGAACCACTTCTATGTTTGTTAGCTTTTCTCCCTAAAAAATAGCTTATTATATATTCTGATAGTACGCGATTTTTAAACAGTTTGTTTTCGAACTGTGCTTGGATTCTTAGGTGCTTAAGTATAACCGGTCGTACTGCAACGTCATTGCCTCCAGTTCCAAAATAAGAATTTATCTATTATATATAAATTATCTAGATGATAAATGAACAAAGAATCTTACCAGGTTTCTTACCGAAGTGACACATATTTACAGTTATTGGCAACAAAATAGTGACAGGCTTATTAGCATCAAGCCCCCTAATCCCAGGAAACTCAAAATATACCCTGAAAAGTTTCAGGTAGTAGTTGAAATGTTACCTCATAGAGTGGAAATCAAGGGAAGGAACACTACAGTTTGTATTATTTAATGTCTGTGCTAAGAAAATTACAGCAGCTTAACTGTCATGCTCTTGTTTTGATCATGAGTACAAACATAAATTTTTTACTAGCAGGTTTTCTTTGTTAAATGCTACCAGGTGGTGAGTGCCAAGTTAGACATTGATGAAAACAAACTTAGTGATAAAATAGGCCTCCGTATCATAACAACAGTTATCAGCACAGTGACGATCTTGTTTGTATCGCTCGAGTACCTATATCAGTTGTACTTGTTTATGTCTATAGCAACATTACTTCTTTTGGCAGATTGTGATTTTCACGAGTCAAAAGGAAACGTTGTTAATAACTGAAACATTGAGTGCATTTTCTTTATTCGTAGAATTCCTCACTTTGTTCAGTTGCAATACAGAACTTGAGGAAATATTTGCTTCTTGAAGAAATATTTGCCTCTTGCAGAAATATTTGCTTTCGTTTAAAGATTAAAGCTAACTTTCTTAGTAATTATTGCTTCCATAATTTTAAATAAGCATGAAGTGGCGGAAATCTGTTCGTACTTACAAGCTTCTGCTCATCTATCATTCCTCAGAGAACAAAATCGGAATAGAACACGAAGGAGGGAATGAAACTTATATCCACATGTGTTTTTAAAAATAGTCGATCAGAACTTTGACTGAAAGATTGGGGTTGTTTTCACCAATAAATTTCCGTAGAACTGAGTAGTAAACCAACAAGGCCCAATAAGAAGAAAAATTCTTTCTGTCTACGAAGCAAAGGTTTTCTTGCTTTTACTCGGACTGATTCAAGAAGAGCCTAATGAAAGGTTAGTAAAACAGAAACGGTCACATGAATACATTTCTGCACAATCTGGGTTTCTAGAACTTTCTTCCATCCCAGCTTTTTAGAACCCTATCCTTGGTCAAACACGAGCATTTTCCGAGGGGAAAGTAATACAAACATGATAATAATTAAAAATTGTTTGTGTATTAGCAGTATGCTTTCAATCCTTTGTAAAGTAGAAGCGTGAAGGTGTAGAAACATTCAGTGTGTTTCATGCAACGCAGCCAGTGGCAGTTTTAGGGGGAGGCTGACAGGGCCATGGCTTGAGGCCCCGCGCCTCAATGCTAAGAAAACATTATGTGTCTAACTGCCCATATCAATCTCATGGAAGTAAGCGAAAACTAGAAACTGTATCCACTGGAAGGAATAAAATGCCTCCGGAACTTCCGCAGTGCGATCATGTCTGAACTTCCTTGCAATGCATGACGTCATAGGGCCCAGCAAACGTTTTCGGCCCAGGGCCCCGCATCCTTCAAAACCGCCACTGAACGCTGCAATCAGCAATGCCGGAGCGTTGGCCAGGAATAGGAAATACAATGCTGACACTTTTTAGTAAATAGGTACCGTAGTTTAATAATGGTGCGTATGCCAAGGTTTAATTTTCGGAGATTCTTAAAATTTATCGCTCTTTCAACTTCAATGTCAAGAAGATTTCGTTTCGAGGCGGGACGCACACATTAACGATGTTAATAGCACCGTATTTGCATTCCCTTTGACCAAGACTTTAGTTTTTGCTTGCATATGGGAATGCATGGTAGTTAACGTTACACATGTCATTTTACTTTATTAAACTACTGCTGAGGCCAGGGCATGCATGCTTTAATTATTGAAGATGGTTTAGTCAATCTTTGCTTATACCGATCCTAAGTATCATGAACGAAACCACAGGTCATAGATATTCTTTTGAAGATTACAGGTCAACTGGAGGTCATCATTTGGTAAAGAGTGCTGGTATCTACCCTTACGAACTAAAGTGCACCATTCAACACGATAATGATGGCATTTGAACGAAATGTGCAAATGAGTATGGTAAAGAATAAGGAATTAATTCATGCCCTTTTAAAATACTTTAAATTTGCTTAATGATGTGAGAATACCGCAAACATACTTAGTGCACTAATATTACTCGGTGCTATACGTTGTTTTATAATATACAGGAAATCTTGAATACCTTTAGAATGTGATCAATAGAACATCACCACTTAAGGAAAATGTGATTTATTTACGCAGAAACATAAGACTAGAAATTCTTAATAGACACTAGCTTTGCTCTGATCTTTGCATTCACTTTTTTAAACATTGTTTACAATTAAACTATGTAATGCTCAAATCTTACAGTCAATGAAGTATCGGTTCGTAACTATTAAATCGATATCATAGTGCTAATGCCATTATACAAGTGTAAGGTACACAAAACCAGCAAAAATGCACCTAAATATGCAGCAAAACACCTGAATGGATTTCCATTGACTCCACATCTCTTTGCGTACGTTTGGGATAAGCCTAGGGAAACTAGCAAGGAAGTTGGGAATAGTGTCAAATTTCCGCAGGAGAGGAACAGGATATGAAAAGCCAGTAGGCTGGCCAATGGGAACAGGATATGAAAAGGGATGCAATTTAGTGAGAAAGTGTTCGCGTCACTTCTAGATTCGTGTTTGTAGGAGAAGTTTATTTTCACTATAGCTTCCATCAAGAAAGTCATAAGACATATGCTCTTCAATAAATCTTAAATGCCAGACTAGCTCCGTATAAGAGTGAGCATAGATAGTCTACCACTTATACTAGACAGACATCTTGAATGGCACTGATATTGCACTACATGTGGAATGCTACCAATAATATAATCGGTATTCACTCGGTATTCCTACATTAGTTAAGCAGTGTTGTTTGCTTTAGCGTTGCAGTCAGCTTCAGTAGCTACCTGACCGGGCAAATAAAATTAGTTTTCAGACTGTTCAATTTTAATTTACATTTATATACACATGAAGTGCCTCAGGGTGCTATAATGTTACAACTACTATTTCCCTATTTTCATATACTTAAATGATCTACAGTTGGCGACGCAGTTCTGTAGCTTGGGGAAAGGGGAGGATAGGGTATTATAGACGTGGTAATGTTATATATTTGCCAGATGCAAAGGACTTCACAAATTCTTTTATTAAAGCCCACGCGTCCTTTAAAGCTGGTATATGTCTATTTGCTAATCGCATATGTAAAAATTCAGGATAGTAGGTCCATGATGTCTGACAGAGTATATACTACATATGTATGTAGACTTCATAACATTCTCTGGATTCAAATCATCAGGAAAACGTTTATACTAAACGTAACAACGTCTCTTGCTGTTATTTTGGCTTTTGATGTTTGAAGCTGCGCAAATTTTCTGTCTGAGGAGATTATCAAATTTTGGTGAAGGGTTCGGCTCAAGAAGTTAGGGAGTTTAGACACCAAGAATGTGAACTATGAATGTGATGGAAACCATAGAATGCAAACTGAGATGTCCTCTGTTGGAGCACCAATGCAAACCTAAAGACCTTACAGAATACTATGATAATGCAAAAGACAGTGTTAAGTTATGGCTAAATCATTACGTGTAAACTTGAGTGTTGATACGATAAGAAGAAGATTGACCACAAAACTAAATAATTGACTATTGGAAAAGTCACTTAAAATACTAGAACAAGAAATTAGAGCAGAAGTAAATAGACATTAAATTATCTCGGTGGCAGTGGTAAAGAGTTCGTATTGTGTAGCGTTATGCGTTTCTGTTTCGACTTCAACCAAGTGCCGGACGTCATTCTTTCTTTGTAGCCTCTAATTCCTTTAGACACAGATTGTGTTGTCCTTTTGCATATCAGCGATACACATCAAAGTCATGTTAAAAGTCGTGTGATACGAATAGCCATGTATACTGGTATACTTTGTACCATTATCAACTTTGGGTCTCTTAAAGAGGAAGGACTAAAAAAGCCGTATAAAAACCAAGAGTGCAAAGCTCCTGGGCTTGGAAGAATCCTTCTTTGAGTTTGGAAGACAAAAGACTTGAACCACTTCATCCTTGAATTCTACAACAATGTTGACACTATAAACTCATTGAATGCTTGTACGGAAGTAGACATAGCACCTTTGCCAAAAAGAGAGACCTTGAGATAGCAGACCATAGTAAAACCATCACACTCAAAAAAATTGTTAAAGATTGAGTCTCAAAGCCTCTCAATGAACTGATAACCTACTGTATAGAGAATCCCCCGTGAAAAAATATCAAAGAAACAGGCGTGGGGTACTTCAAGGCAACACATTTTTCTCGTATCTGTTCATAATATGACTTCACAATATATTGTGAACATCAATAGACATTATAAACGACCTTGTATTTACACAGAACAAAAGAAGAATTGAAGTAAACTCATTACATGTGTTGCCACTTGTCGACGATCTCTCCTTGCTGCCAGCCACAAAAGAAGGAAATACTCTACTTCTTCATTCCCTGTTAAAGCCTCTTCAATTGTGTAATGTTATGCAAGCACTAAGAATATTGCATCTCTTAACATGAACTGTCATGGAGGTATTCATTCACTGATTACTCACAATCTAAAGCGAGTGGAACGTTATCGTGCCTAAAGTGAGACATTACTTTGTCTAAAAAAGACACACATGTAGAGGTAGATTTCGATCAGCCTTATAACGAGTATCTGTCATTTGGAAATCGAATCTCACCGATAATATAAAGAAAGCATTATTTTCTGCTTCATATGAGTCTTTGTCCTTATATGGACCATGGCAAAGAGCTTAGAAACACACTTAATAAAGATTATACACGGAAGCGTAGAGATACTCTGATCGATTCCAGGTAGAAACATCGCAAGCGTCCTAGCTATGCGGCAAAATGGCTCTGATATAAAGGACAAATGGCTTAGAGGTGCGGGTAATTACTTTGTTAAGAAAAGCTAGCTAATCAGTGGCATCATTCTCTTGAATCCATCTTATAATCAGTCGAATCAGTGAGAGCTTATATTAGGAACGGCAAGGGCCACGAGTACGAGTGAAGTAGTTAATTAACTATTGTTGACATGTTTTGACTTATCTAGTTTGTTTTTTAGCTAGTAAGCTTTACAGTTAGTTAGTCTGCTGTCCTTTAATTATATCCACAATTTATTTTAGAAAAACGATTTTGTATTTTCGATTTCTTTGGGGTATGTACGCAAAATAACAGTAGCAAATTCAAATTTAAAGTCGTTACATATGGTGTCCTTTCATCTCATCCTTCTTTACTGTTAAATACATACGCTGCAAGAACATATATGTGAAACTTAGTTGCCCCTCCTTTCTCTTCGAGAAAAAAGAATTGTCCGTTGTCTATCATTTCTTCTAACTACCTAAAGCTGAATTAAACGAACTACTTACAAATGATATCTAGTAAGACAGAAAACCTACGCATTGTAAAATTTCTACATAAAATTACGAAAATAAGATGCAAGACTGTGTGTACTGAACATGGCATTGGTAGGGAGTCGTATTTTTATACGTCATAGATAACTTAAATTTCTCAGTGACTTAAGGAAGTACAGAGAAATATCAATTTACATGTATTCAGAAATGGCTATAATTTGAAAAAGTATTTTATTGCTACAATGAATATAAAAATGGGCGCAATGGATCATCGTTTATCCTTTCGCATGAACAGCACCTTTATCAACATAATAGAATGTCTGCCTGAGTAGCTACAACGATTTTTGGTTGAAAAAGCTGGAGTCTGTTCAGAGAAGTTAATGTTTTAAACATGATTAGTCTTGCATCTTCTTGGTGAGATTCTTTTGCGATATCAATTAGGAGCAATTGAGGAGCATAAAATGGCTTCATCGATTTTAGGATGTGATGGTGCAAAGATAGGATTTTATTCTTTTAATCGGCCCCAAGCACTCATTGATTGCATTTACATTCTGCAACTAGAAGTGACTTGCAAAAGACGCCAACATCAGAAAATAGGACCCGTTGTGGTTTTGTTAACTGACCAAAATATTCTATAACATTGAGTATGATGAAGGGTGTGCCGTGCGAACGTCTTCAAATGGTCTTTAAATCGATATAAGTTGCGTTTTCAGGTTAAACTTGTCTAAATCGTTACCAAAAAGTCACAAAGGAAGTTCGGTTGATCTTCTGACTATTCACCTTTACGCCCTAACAATGAAATGGTTTCCATTCTGATAGAACATTGAGCATCATCTTGCTTTTTGATGAAAACGGGACTTTATGCAGGCTACAAAAGTGACAATAGACTTTAAATAGATTTGTCTATAACGTTCTTCTACACTTTCTGAAAACACAGCTTGTACCAACAAAATGTTTTTGGTGACGTTGCCTTCTTCGAGACATTTTAGAAGGTTGGATACCCATATCTTGCTGCTTTGGTGGTGTTTTCCCAAAAGAAATAAAAATCTCGATAGATCATACTTTTTGTAAAGTAGTTGTTGGCAAATTTTTAACCGACTGACATTTCATAACTTGCATCTTTGATGATGTTTAAGAAGGGCTGTGTCTAAGTTCAAATCAAAATAAAAGTCAAATGATGTTGTTCGGAGTTTCACACTTATTACGCTGTCCTCAATATCGGTCTAGTTCAGTTTCAACACATTTGTTCCACATTTCTTCAATTAGAACTTTCCAATAATCAATTACACTCTGTAATGAAGAAGACGGGCAACCAGCGAGTTTAAAACAGCGTCCGAGAATGTGACATTTCAGGAGAGACCCTTTTTCAATTTTTGGAACATTGCATTTTTCTTTAATACACATTTAATGTGATTTGAAATTTTTGAAGTTGTATCCAACGCACATTTCAAATTTTCCCCTCTCATGATGGTATCACCAACCGCAAACTGCAAAGAGTGACAGCAGAAGTGTGCAAAAGCGGCTCTTCTTTTTGCTCTGCAGTATCTGATTTAGACCTAGCCACGTTGCTTGCACAATCGCAACAATGTCCTCCGCAGTTCTACGATGACACGTTCAGACCGATCAAAACTTCTGGAAGGCAAGCAACTACAACGTAAACACAAATATTTGAAACAACCTAAGGACAAGTGAATTCTTCAAGGGAATTCGTATCCTAATCAGCAAGCAAATCACAAGCAAGGCACAAGCAATTCACAAGCAGATCACAAGCAAATAACAACTTGTTCTTGGGTAGAGCTGTCTTTCATTTCGCCTGCCATTGTAGTGTATTAGCCATCCTTCTGAGTGTTGTGATATGTCTCTAAAAACTAACAAAGCTTGACACAATCATTTTGGACTTCTGCATCAGTGTACTTTCCCGCTTTTTATAAAGCCACAGAGAAACTTTACAATCAGATTTCGCGAAATATATCGTCAGTGGGTCAAAATTTCCTTCTTTCTTATTTCCTCGAAACGGAAGTTCTTGCCTGGTTACAAAACAAACGTTTTCTCAAATTTGGAGAAGCATATGATAGTTCTGGAACTTCTTTTGGAATAAGCTTTAAGAAAGCATTTCTTGTAAATTTCCATTCTTCTCATGTATAGCTAACAAATTCACAGTTTTATGGCCACAATAAGAATTTTGATGCTTTTTGAAATTTAAAGGCATTCTTCCAATTAGAAAAGCTTGTTGAAGTAATGGTACTCTTTTCGTTGGAAGAATCCAGTTTCCTCTTTTATTGAGAAAGACAAATCGCACAGAACAGAGCATCAGTTTTGTAAAACAAAAAGATATACTTCATACCAACTCGGCTTGAATGGGCGTTCTGGCATCTTACCAAACTTTTCATTGGGATATGTAAAATTAAGTGGCTGTTTTTTCTGAAACGCAGATCTTGTTAAAAGGTCAGTTTTTACTGTCTCCATTACTTTTACCATCTTGGGTAAATTGATTAAATATGAACGAACTTTGGTGTGCCGCTAAAAATATGACAAAACAATCTCATATTAGAAAAGAGTTGATAAAAGATTGAAATTTAATTTGGTTCATCATAAGAAAAATTGAAATCTGCTAGTGGTTCATGTACATGATCATGTATGCCGCTGTCAACAGAAAGATAGCCTTCCTGTACTGAAATTTTAGTGGAATAAAATTCCCAGATATTATCTCAATAAATAGGAGTGTTATAGCAACCCTTCAATCACCTGGGAGGGGCTTTTCTAGTGGACTAATAGATTAATTTATGCGCTTATGTAGCTCAACTAAAAGGCGTTGAAATTGCTTGATTATCTTCAACATATAGTGGTTTCAGAGAAGTGTCACTACAAGGCCCTTCATATTTCTATGTTGCATTAAACATTATTCTTCAAAAATCTGACAACAGTTCTAGACTTTTGCACCGAAACCAGCAAATTTGTCACCGGATTATGCCTTTTCATTACTGCTTCAGAGCTTCCTCCATTTGTAGAAGTTAACAAGTCCTTATAGATGTGTGGACCTTTGATGCGTGTGTCCATCAGAAACTCTTTGGAAAACGATAGCAAATTATTAAAATGGAATAATCAATGATCGACTACTCTTTTTGATTTTCAAAATTTTAACTTTCAGCTAACTCTTAAGATGAAATGATGAATAAGTGTTTTACTGACATGGATCTAAACTGTATATTTAAACAATATGACATTTGCATACTGCAAAGGAAAAACCTACGATCATATTCTGACGTCCTCGAGAAACCAATTTTGTCATTATTTCTTTCCAGGAAGACGTCTGATTGCATTTAGATACAAGTTGCTTTGTATTTTTTTATCACAAATTAGCACACTTCTGGATTAATTAACCCCTTGAGCAAATATGTGTTGCAAAGAGGATTGTTGAATTAACGCCCCATGGGCGCTTACTAAATCGTTATGGTGTTTATAGGTTGAAACAGTTACACTCTACCCAGAGTAAGGGAAGGGAGTGCTTATGATGACTTCATAAACACACTGTACCAAGAGCAATCAATAAACAGGAACATTTAGAATAAACCTGATCAAAGGTTACAAAGTTTTAAATGCATGTAAAATTGATCTTTGAACTCAGTTCAACTCTTGTTCATAATTAAACATAAAAATAGGTTTAATTTCAAGTTTTGATTGACAAATGTTTTCCAGCAATAGACTATTGAGCGGTGTCTAGATACTTAACAACTTTCGGATATCCTGTGACGTCATAACTCTATTTTCAAAGTTACCGAAGGCTTTTTAACCCCCTAGACCCACTTGCAGTATACCCATGAACTAAGTCTTGATCGGATATCAAAAATTAGACAATCTTGTTTTTCTGCTAGAGTCTCATTTAGGACTGAAATAGTTAAGTAATTTCTAAGATTTCATATGTCATGTTCCTTATGATACTATAGGCAAAAGCCTTAGCTCAAGTGGGGGGAGGAGTCGAGCCCCAAATTTTTAATATTAATATCTATATTTCTGTGACTGCATCAAGTCTGAAATTTTATGACTTTTATCTTCTCTTCTCTTAAAACCATTCTGGAAATCGTAGACGTGAATCACGTAAATCATGCTTTTTGACGTGCAGGGTACTTATTTTTGGCATATTAAAACACATAATTTAAAACAATTGAATCTTTTGGTGGATACCACTGGCTGATTAACACCAGTATTTATATTAGCAAGTTCATAACTGGAATAAGAAGTTATTTAAGTTTGGCAACTATTGGAAACCAAACCATACCTGCAAGAAAGTTTGTATCCAAGTGAAAGTAATGATAGAAAAACGTCTCTGCCATGCACAGCTCATTTTATTACTTGATAACTCAAGCCATTGCTTAGATTCCTTCGCTTGCAAATTATCTTTTGCTCTTTCAATGCAACATATTTTCACTACATTATGGCAAGACATCTTTAAATATACTTTACTGCTCGCTGATATATGAGGACCGGGAAAGAGGGCACTAAAATTTACCCTAAGGATGAAGATACTGGAGAACTTCATGATGCAGAGGAAATAAATGATACAGCTTTTCATTTGACTACAGGGTTTATTTTGGCCTAAAAATCCATCCAATAAATTATGCTTAGTTCATTAATCCGTATTACGTAGAATACGTTCAGAAAGTAAATAAATGAGAAAAAGATGTTGATATTGTGTAAATTTGTAAATCCATAACTTGACACCAAATAGTTAAATTTTTATCAAAACGTTTCTAAATTTTTCGTAAAAAGGTCAACAATTGTGCCATGCTTTAGCCAAAGGAGTATATTTTAGAATGATAGTGTGAGGAATCCAACAACACATATGACTGGCCAAAGTTGAACATGCCCATGTGAGCTAGGGTTACAGAAAATTGGCACTTGTTGCATTTGAAAACTGACTTCTGACAATTGTTTGCCCGAAAAATGTTTGCAGCTGCGATAGTTTGGTTTTAGAAAAATCCTGAGAAATATGTCATCACGAGGTTTTGAACTCGGATCGATAAAAGTCGGAGTTTGTGCTCTCAAAATTCTTCTACAGGCACATTCGCTACTTCTTCAGTGGTCAAGTTAGTTCTCAACCTTCCACCGATGAACTTCGACTTCCAGTTCTATATAAGTTTTCAGGTGCGATTTTGTTTTATTATTCACTTAAAACTTTCCGGGTCATTATCGCGCAGATCAGTTTCCTTTGCAATTGATAATGAAAAACGGAATGAAGCTGTTTTCAGATATCCGTTGACTATTAAGATGCAAAATTAGGTTAATTGTGGCTTCTTGGCTTGAAAGTTTATGTTACGAATGCAAAATTTTTAAAATGCTGATGTTCATCTGCTTGGGTGACATTGACCTAGGACATCTTCATTAGCCAAACTTTGCTCTGCTTTAGCTGCTGATTTACAGTTCAGGTCACATTAGCCTTAAATATTAGAATCAATTGCTTGCGGATTGTAATTGTTCACTTCCTTTGACATATTTAAAGTAAACTAATCTCTGCGCAAAGAACGTTTGTTGCGCAACGTTTAAGCAGGACTACCTTGGAAGACGCTCTACTTTATAGACAATGTGATGAAAGTACATTGTTATCAAAGAAGATTATTTCTTTTCTCGCAATAGGACGTGATAGGAGAGTATGGAGTTGTTGAAAATAAAATATGATTATGATCACATAGTTTGCTCAAAGAAAACATCATGATCCGTTTAAAATAGGACGAAATAGCAAACTACATCATTGCACTTTAAGACTCTCTTTCGTCTGACACTCCACGGAGTAGAAAATCATTAGAATGAAAGTGGAGGAAAGTTTCCTTCAGCATTTGCAGTCTGTGTGCTTTTCATTTTGATGGTGCTCACACCTACATGTCCAAGTGAAGCAGTAAAATAGTCTCTCCAAGGTATTCAAGAAATTTTTAATCCTATTTATTTTCCCTTTAAATTTTGCAAGGCAAGGATCGTAAAATTATCAGGTGAATACCAAAATCCTAGAAAATAAGTAATATTTCAAAAGGGAAGAGGCGCTTAATACCAACCTTGATGAGATCATGAGTTGCAGTCATAAAATTGTAACTGCAGAATTACATTGGCAATGGGGATTGGCGATGGGGATTGGCGATGGCGATTGGCGATTGGCGATTGGCGATTGGCGACTGGCGATTGGCGATTGGCGATTGGCGATGGCAACAAGGTAAAGGGAAGCAACATTCATGACGATGCAAAAAACCACTGCACAAGTGCTGGATTTCTTGTGTTGCTTAACAACCCTTCATCTAATATTCCCAAAGAACCCTTCCTAAGTAAGCCCTCAGATAAGGCTTTAGAGTTTAAATCTAAAAGAGGGCAAAGTCGGTGATTAACTGTAGAACTGTTAACGTATAACTTCACATAACCTTATTAATATTAAAACTCAGAACTCATACAAAAGATAATATCAGGCGTTACTGCTACATTAGAAGGAAGATTTCAGCTTTCGTCTTAGTATTAGATTGATGCCACTGAGGACACAAGCTTATCTCCGTAAACTACTTCATTCACGTGCGAGGCAAATCGCTTGAATGCAAATATCAGTTTTTATCGTTAAAGCAGAAAATTGAGAACTGTTGCGCTGAAAATGTGATAGATTTCTGTATACAATGTCCGCAATATTTTCTTTTATTTTTCCCTTTGGTATTTTACCCTGGTCCATGCTTATCAATATTTTGAAAAGTCAAGGCGCTATGCTTTAGGAACAATATTTTGTAAAAGGTATAATTCGAAACACCTGTTTGTAAAAACTTTGCAAGTCCAGAAGAGTTTCTTTTTTCTCTAACTATTTCAACGCGACTAATACGTATCAATTCCAACAAAAATAGCAGCAGGGGAAAAATAGTGTACATGATACTAGGCGCCGCAGCAGGCTTCAAAAAAGTGAGAGGGGGGCAAACACCATCGCTTTGATTTATCTATAGGCTGTATTGAAGCTGGATTCACGTACCATATTCCTATTAATTTTGGGCTGTCAGAGCATATGAATAGTGACTCAGGGTACTTTTGCATCATAATAAATTATACATTCAGAACCTTTTTGCAAAAAAGTGGGTGGGCCATGCCCCCTGCCCCCCCGTCGCTTCGCCTCCTGAATACAACGACGCTCTGTTTTATTAATCACGATGTTTCAGCGTTTACATTGGCCATTCTCAAGTGATGTTGAACAGACTACATCGCAATAAATACAAACTAGTGAAGTTTTGTCCTAATGACAGCCGAGATCCCGAATAACTGATAAGCAAAACTTTAAAGAGATGAGACTAACATAAAGATTTTTGAAGATATTGGAGCGAATAAACTGTACAAGTCCAGCATAACGTGCCAGAGAGCTCTAAATTACACACAGAAATCACTACTTTATATATATGTATTCTAAGTTACTAAAATTAACAATTAGGTCATAAATAAATGCAAAAGTAATCAAGATTTGATAATGATGTAATCATCACGCGATGGAGATGTGCTGATACGCCTACTCTTAATTAGTAATCACGAATAACAGGGAATCGAGATACATCATGACAAGATTAAAGTTCGCACGACAAAATTAATAGCCTAAATAATTCTAAAAAAATAAAAATGTGTCAGAGACTGGAGATGGAGAGGTTACCCAACGGATCACCTAAAGTCAAAATTATATTGGTTGAAATTAATAAACTGAACTCAAAGGTCAAATTCGTTATGATAAAGCCTATAACATGACATATGTGATGAAACGCACGGGGAAAAATGGGATCTTTTGTTTGTAAATTTGGCATTTATAATATCTCATTGTTAAATTACTAGCAGCAGAAATGCAGTTGCCGATTTGTCAAAACACTGTAACTGACACAATGTCAGTATCAAAGTACCTTGTTCGTCAGCAAGTTTGACCTCGTTAATTATTTACAATATCTAGCTTTTCAAATTAGTTTGAATTAATTATCTTGTTAAGGGAACTCGATAAGAATAAATTAGATTATCAAGAGCGTCTCCTACATAGTAGTGGCATAGTGGCCTACCACAATCCCGGAGGTACTGTGCTCTGTCATCCGCTCTAGTGAAGTGGGAGACTATGTTTTGAGAGATAAGAAGAGAGCATGAATAAATGAATAGCAAGAATAATATGAATAGATTGTCATCCGACGGGTAGAAGTAATTCCGTTCATCGTAGTGGATTCGACCTTGAATAGCGTGAAATAATTTTAAAGAAACCAAACACGATAAAACATGGGCCACCCGTAGGTGCTGGAGCCCTCCAAACTTAGGCCCCGCTTTTTCTCAAAACCGATACAAGCTAGATGATACGGTTGTGATGGTAGCCTCCCCTAGTTGTCAAGGTGTGATTGTTGAAGAAAGTCTGAATAAATGATGCGATATATAGAATGTTATACTTTGTGTGAAACTAAGTAATTTAACGATTGTACTAATTGAAATGTTTATTTATGAATATCAGGGATGCAAAACCAAATGCCATCCCCACCCAAACATTCCAACTCCATACCATACAAACGATTTTGATTTGGTGTAGCATTGTTGTTGCCTTGCAAAACCTGATTTCTTGCCACGCCATGAACACTAGTTATGTCACAGGAATGCGACAGGTAATTACGACTTGATATTAGAAAGGTAATCTGTTTTATACGGCATAATGTCATCTATCTAAAAAACACTCTGCAACTTGCTAATCTGGTCCCCTTTTTGACAACAATTTTTAAATAAGAAGATGATGCGGTTTTAACCCCGTGCATTCTCCTTTGCAGGGTCTAGGATAGTGCCCATGTCCCTGGGACTTGTTGGAGCAGAGAGCACTTTAAGACCGGGTCGCCTTCCTGACGTCACCAATGACCCTTAAAGTGAAGGCAAGGAACTTATCCGCTAGACCACGGGGTCTCAACAATTTTAAGTAGACGAATTTGATAAACCACTGCAAAATATCCAATTAGTGGTAAACAATAATAGAAAGTGAGCCAAAGAGAGCGTACTCAACATACTTGCTATAAACTACCACTTAATATAATTATAGCGAGATTAATAGGAGAAAAGAGGAAAATTTTTACTGGCTATCAGTTGATGCGAAATTTCAAAACGTATATTGGTTCATTTTTTATAGTTGAGTAATTTTATCCACTTTGCCTTAAAAGGACGTCGACTTTGGTTGCAACTGAAAATAAATCGAACTCATTTCCTTAGAATAAGAATTTTGTCTTAAACGAATGTAATACAGATATACAAAGGAACATATTGAATCATTTCTTTATACATTTAAATACATTCCTAACTAGTATATATAACTAGACATTTATTGTAACGTTATATTGATTATTGGTTTAAGGGTAGAATTGTACTGATGCTAAGTTTTCGACTTCTTAATTATTGCTCTATGCTGATTGTTATAGAACATACTCAAACATGCGAATATTTTAGAAACACTGGTGGTAATCCCTATAGATGCGTTACCTATTCGTAATGGAGGATGAGGAGCAATTAGTACACCATGGCTGACCTGATGAAAGCAACAATCAATTTACTTCTGTTAGTTTTTTATCCTTAACCACCTGTTTACATGCAAAGGTTTTTCTGATCATTTTCAAAAGTTAAAAATTTCGTTACGCTTTGTAGAGTCTTACTTTTGTTGCCTTCAACGTTTCATGGCCATGCCGAATTTGCATGAACTTCATTTAAAAAAAACGGGACAGTGGTAGCGCCTTTGAAGGCTTTAGTATAAGTTAGAGTATAAATAGCTAAAAATGTCCTGCTTAAAAAATAAAGCTGTTTTACTGCCTTCAAAAAAAATATGTCAGGTGCACCCTTGATGCATAACTAATCTTCAAACAAAGACATTCTTGGCTGAATTTGTGAGGACAATTAGTTAGTACCTTTATCAGTTTGAATGATAAATTTCATACTATAATACAAGTACTCTAGCACTAGTAGAACATAACTTTTACGCGAGTTGTGCAAATGAAGCTTCACTATTCTTAGATGTTATGACTATCAAAGTTTCCCTCAGATATACATATTTTGCTGTAGTGCTCTACTTCATCAGGTAACAGGTCGTGCTATGAAATTTAATATGAAAATTGCATTCCTTAGCAGATAGGTAAAAGGCTGAGACCATCTTCCATTAAAAGATATATACTGTAAAATTACTGGTTTCATATTTGAGAACAGTATGTTTACAGAAAGCACAGACTGCACTTACTTATTCTGATCAAATCTGGAATAGGAGAAAAGAGTGTTTTCTATAAAAAGGTAGAAATGGGAACATGATATTCTTGTCAGTGAACTCATAACTGCAGCCTAAAATACTTGTCTGTTCAATTCATAATATACAGTGTCATCAAGTTAATAAACACTTACCTGCCTCACCTAGTATTAACGATGGCTGAATGTGCTAATGATACAGCCTATCTACTTACTTGTCCACGTCTTATCAAATGCTGTGAGAAAGCATGTCAGGTCATCGTTTTCCGTTTCTAGTGTTTGCTGCCCCTATCAAGGTTGAACTAATCCGTACATTTTAATTTCAACTTATGATCAAGCAAGGGGGGAACTGCACCTGCTGATAGCCTGGTTGACGTTCTATAACCGATATCTTCAATCACTTTAATCCACTCAAGGAACACGATTTTGTTTTACAATATATGTGAAAGTCGAAACATTTATGTCAAGATATATTCTATTGCCGCAAAAGTGGAGAAGAAGCTATACATAATATCGATTAATGCCTCCATTATACATCAAATCGATCATTATCTCTATTACAATAAATCTGCAAGTCCCTCAAAGTAACTAAGGTGGAATAAGAGAGATCATGTTCATTGCTATATTTTAATCAAATATCAATGATTTTATCTAATTGAATATAATAGGATAGGGACAGAAATCTTTCATTACATGGCAGATTATATAAATGATTGCTTAGAAAACTTTCTTAAAGTTGGTTAAAATATATTAATGACAGTTGTCATGTCAAAGCGACAAAAATGTAGAAGTTGTGTTCTCCTATAAATCTGGTTTACATAAAAATGCGACTCTCAAAACATTTGACTTAGAGGTAATTGATACTCAGATTTGAACACTGGGCAAATTTTTAAGGCCGGGCGGGGCTGGAAGATGGGGAGATGCAGGGGAAAACGCAAAGTCAATAAAGGCGTGCCCATTGTTTTATACGATGAGATTATACTCTGAAATATTTCCGATTGTCGAATTCTTAATAATTACCCGCATGGACATTTCCTGAAGAAAAGATAATAGGAGAGAGACCACCCTCTCGTTCCTTCCCCCCAAACTTTCCGCGACTGATAATGCTCTTTTCTTAACTGCTAAAAGAGTTCAGAAGGTGATTAGGTGGCGTGGGCAAATTTAAATATAAAGATGAGAAATAAAAAAGGTAAGGAGTTTCGGATGACAACTTAACGGCGTGATAGCATCTCCTCGTTGTTTTTCCTTACCGGACAGGATTTTGGAAAAAGGAAATACTTCTCACCCGGCTTCTAAATGTCATCTTTAACTTTCGTTAACCGCATGCAGACTGCAACATCCTACAAATTTGGGGGATGGATTTCCATAAATAAATAATTAAAGTCTTCTTTATCCAAGTTAACTTTCAAAATAAAAATTTGATAAGAGTTATTAGGAGCCAAGCATTTGAACACTTACATTAGACCTTGTCATCTTCAAGGAAGTTGAAAAAAAAAATATTTCAATTTGCAAAAGATCTTTTTCGTTATTCTTTCACTTAAAAGCGTTATGAGAACTTACGATATACTGAATTGAAAACATAATAAATGAAACCCAATATCGGAAGAAATGCATAATCTAGGCAGAATTCATGCCTACTTTAGATTTTATAAAAGTGGATTGTTCCCCTTGAGGAGAGAGAGAAAAATAGTAGTATGTACCACACCTTTGCGTTACTTATGTGTTTTCATTTTTTGACTTCAGAATATTCAAGGTCAAGAAGGGATTCCAATACTTGGTAAGGTATACTGATCGAATCAAAATAAAATATTTATACCCGTTCCGTGTCATGAAAATCAAGTTACTACAAAATTGCCTATCCAATCAATTTTTTTCTTCAATTCTGTCGGTCTTTTGATAAACCTACGAACGACAAGATAACGACTTTGACAGCTGATTGCAAGTTTGAGTTCTTGCATCTGCGAATACATCAATTGTTGATAGAATTAGTGCATTTTCACTTACATGGGCGCAGATCATAAAAGGACGGTCAGATGATATATTGCAACAAGCCAAAATAAAGAGACAGGCCCTCGTATACTGCGGGAACGGAAGGAGAATAACAGATCAAATTATGGACAGAATATGGAATTAGGAACGGAAACGATATTGGACAACGATTTAGGACAACGGAAATTTAGTTGCTGTGGAAAGGCCTTTGATGCTTTGAAAAGGTTGCAAATTCATTAAGGCAAAGTGTGCAAAAAGAAGGTGTTGCAGCAGCGCCGATCATGTGATCATAAGACGCGTAGCCGAAATCCCCAGAAGGAAAACCATAGTGGGATGAGTTCTACAGTTGTTACTGACAAGCGAGGAATAAAGCAACTATATGAAGAAGTGAAGAAAAGATTGAAAGAAGAATTGCGACGGAAAAGAAGAACACAAAGGAGAGAGCAGAGGGGCAGGTGTAACGAGAGTTTCTTGAAGGAACCTTACAAATTCGCAATGGGGCTGTTTACAGAAAGCAAGAGTGGAAACCTCAAATGTACTCTAGAGAAGCTTCAAGAACACCTTAAGAAGACTTATAGCGATAATGATAAAGACCAACAAGTTCGTTCTCGAGATGACTTGGCCGTCACAACCGGGAATTGCGTTTGATGCTGGCGACATAAGGAAGAAAGAGATTGATAACTTCGTGAGAAAGACTAGAGCAAAGAGTTCGCCTGGTAACGATGGAGTAAGTTATAAGATCTATAAGTACTGCCCACGGCTTCGAGCGAGACTATTTATACGAATAAGGGGGATGTGGCGAATTAAGCAAGTTGCAGAAAGATTGTGTATTGCTGAATGGATCTACCTGCCCAAAGAGGAAAACGCAGAATCCTTGAACCAGTTTCGCCTTATGTCACTTCTTAACATCAATGGGAAGATAACGTTTGGTATCATGGCAAACAGGATCTTTAATTATGTACAAGATAATGGATATGTCAATGAGTCGGTTCCGAAGGCAGGGAAACCTTGAGTCCCAGGATGTATTGAGCATGCGTATGGAATTTGGGAAAGCATCCAAAAAGCAAAGAAGCAAAAGACCGATCTGGTAATGGCGTGTTTAGACTTAGCGAAAGCATGTGGATCAGTACCACATCGGATAATACAAATAGCGATGGATTTCTTTTGGGTACCAAAGTCAGTACAGAATTTCATAATAAAGTATTACGGGAAATATGTATGCTATTTACAACAGGAAAGTTTACAACCGATTTGACAAAAGTTAGAAGTGGGAATAGCAGCAGGTTGTACCATCTCAGTGATCCTCTCTGTGCTCGTGATGGAGAAGATATTAAGGTCTACAAAGTGCAAGGGTACACTAGTGAAAACACCGCTAAGAACATATATGGATGATATAACAGTCACATCAGAAGGTCCTGTATGGGTGAAGGAGGTGTTGACCCAACTTGACAGTTTGATCGTTTGGTCAAGAATGGATTTTAAAGCAAAGAAATCAAGGAGTTTAACGTATGTGAAAGGGAAACAGAAGGAAGTTAGATTCACTATAGGTGGTGAAAGTATACCAACAGTGAAAGAAAAACCAGTCAAAAGTTTGGGAAGATGGTATAAGGGACGTTTGAGCTACTGGGAAAAGCTCTGATACAGGAAGCGGAGAGTGGTGTAAAGGCAATAGATAAGACAGAACTACCTGGGAAGTTAAAATGTTGGTGCCTGCAGTTTGGCTTGTACACATCTTTTTTGTGGCCTTTGCAGATGTCTGAGATACCAGTGACTTGTGTTGAAACAATTGAGCAACGATGTGCAGTGCACATTAGGAAATAGCTAGGCTTGCCAAAGATGTTAAACACAACAGCTGTTTTTGGAAAGATTGAGTAATTACAGGTGCCAGTCGCTTCTGTTATTGAAGAGTATAAAGCTGCAAAGGTTCGAACAGTAACGATGCTTCGGTACTCGAAGGATAAAGAGATTAAGAGAGACCCACCTGAAGATAGAGCAGGAAGAAAGTGGAAAGCTGAAGAAGCTACGGATGAGGCAATAAAGATCTTAGAGCACGCAGACATCGTTAGAGCTGTACAGGAATCAAAAGAAGGACTAGGCATGCAGAAGTTAAAACCTTTCTGTATGAGCAATGTCGGAGAGAAAAGAGATGCCATCGCAAAGGAAGTTCGTAAGGAGGTGCGACAAAATCAGTATCTACATCTTCTTCAGTGCAGCCAGTAGGGGCAGTGTATGCGGTGGGAGGAGTGCGTTGTGGAGAGGAAGATTGGTTGGAAAGAAATTTGAGCATGGGAACGTGTAAGAATATCCTTTTTGATAAGATCCACATACGATACCATGCAAACACCAGTGAACCTTGTTCGTTAGAAGATTGATGACAACGAAAAATGCAGGTGCGGAAAAAGAGGTACTCTCAGGCATATTTTGTCGAACTGCACTATGGCACTGGAAAGATACACATGGCGTCATAATCAGGTCTTTGCAGTCATCAATTCTTTGCTCCAAGAAAAGATCAAGAAATTTAATGCTGGAGATCTTCCTAAAGTATAGAAGATAAAGAAGATGGCTTTTCACAAAGAAGGGACGCCAAGTTTGGTAAAGAGCCATGCAAAGACTATAAAGATTGATGAAAGATGAAGTGGGCATTGGAGGATTGTTGCTGATCTGGAAGAAGTGTTGGATGTTCCAATTGTGCAGACCCAACTACTACCGGATACAATTGTGTGGAGTGATAAGAAGAAAGAATGTAGTGTGTTGGAGTTGACTGTTCTTTGGAAGGAGAATTTCTGTAGTGCCGAGGAAAGGAAAGCAACAAAGTATAAAGAGCTTATGGAGGAGTCTGAAGAAGCGTTGGATGTTCCCATTGTGCAGACCCATCAACTGCCGGATATAATTGTGTGGAGTGATAAGAAGAAAGAATGTATTGTGTTGGAGTTGACTGTTCTTTGGAAGGAGAATTTCTGTAGTGCAGAGGAAAGGAAAGCAACAAAGTATAATAAGATTATTGAGGAGTTTGAAGGAAAGGATTGGAAGATTGAGTATTACCATCTTGCTATTGGAGTACGTGGTTTTGTAGAGAAGAAACTAGGTAACCTCTTTCGACACAGATTTTGCTGCACAAACACAGAGTTTAGGAAGTTTTTAAATAAGCTACAGGAAACCGTTGAGAGAGCATCATATTGAATATGGCTGAAGAGTGAGGATCAAGTTTGGCTTGACAACTAACACCAGTACCACAATATCACCGTCACATCAGTAAAGCAGTCGAGGAAAGAGGGTCGAAACAGCGAAGTGATTCCTCCTGATAATGGTGTGGTCTGGATCCGGTTACGGAGCTGTTTGTTGTAGGCACTATAACATTAAGTGATTGCCATTCTCTTGCAAACAATGTCACACACTCTTATTATTCCTTTATTACTATTCTGTCCGTTCTCATTTAGATAAAATAGATATTTCCATGTCTCAGTTCCTTAAATTAAATAGTCCTTGTAGTCAGGGAAGGAGAGAAAAAACGTTTCTCATTTTTTCTTTTACAAACTTGTCCTTAATATCCCTGGGCGAGAATGAGGTCAGCTTCTTAAACTTGGGGGAGGGGGATAAACATTCATCATAATTCTTGGATTTTGTAAATATATTTTTATAGCTTTGACTTGAAGCTAAACAAACTATTACTTTGAGTGTATCAACGTGATGTTGATATGATCAAAATACCGCTCTTCAAAGAATTCTGGAAAAACTATGCTCTTGAAGCGAGTGCTATTGTCACTGATTATGGAGTCAAAAAACCCCATATTCTCCAAGAACTTGTTAAAGGGCAGCGACTAATGTGTTACTTGAAGAATGCGGAGGTAGTTTCCTAGTGTTAGTATACTTCGAGTAGTAGTCTGCAATAATGAAGTAGTGATGTCCGCCAAAGTTTGATCGATTTTAGTTTTGCCCCCAGCCGTGTTGAAATGAAACGTGGTAGAAGAGAATCAGCGGGCCTGGAAGATTGATACTGACATCAAGAGTTGTTCGTTTTCTTTGTTAATATTTAGCAAATGCACAGTTAGTCTGGCCACATGTTTAGTCTTTTCCTTCACGAGATGACTAATATGCAATTGCTGTAGTATAACACCAACTTGAGCTTCTTTAAATATGATTCCATTTCCAAATAATAGCTCTTCTCAAATACTCTAGAAGGATTTCAGAGATTGAATACGTCGAAGATAGTTTCTGGTCAATCTTCTACAATTATAGTCGTGAGGTAATAAAGTGGTAGGTCTTCTTCTGCCTCTTATTGCAGTTGTTGAACTTTATTAAACCAAACTTAAACTAAATGAACTCTGATATCAAGCTTAAATGATAATAATTTCTCTGGATTGGGTAATCTTGAAACGGAATCCGCAAGTTGTTTGTCTTGGCAAAGTCGATGGTGGATAAAAAATCCGTACCCTTTAAGTTTTATGATCATTTGTAATCGAGGTGGTATTGATGGTATTTGTTTTGTAGTGATCATTGGCAACAGGCAATAATCTGACAAAATAGTAAAGCTACACCCCAAAAAGAATATGTGGAAGCGCTTTACATCAAATACTGTGCAAAAACTTCCTTCTCGATACAAGCTTAGTGTTGTTCTGTCTGTCCTAAACATTTGCTACCATAAGCTATTGGTGTTCAGTGGCGTAGGGTATCACTTTGGACCAGGCGTGCTACAAAAGTAGTTTTGCCACAATTCCTTTACCATGCCAATTACATCTGTAGAAGCACTATTTTGTCTTTTAATCGCTATCTCCACTGCAAATCTGTCCTTCTATCTTTCTCAGCATACCAAGAAATTACATCATCATAAAAGAATGCTCCAACTTTCAGCAATGGAATAGTGCCCCCTCTGGGTCGAGTCATTCGATTCCTGTTTTCAACCGATGCGTGCTCTTTTTCGATAGCACACCTTGGGACCTTTTTTGACTACAGATATTTGTAACTAAGTCGTACTGCTTCCCTATGATTCTGTTGTTTTCATTGACGTTGAGCGTCGTAGCACGCCTTTCCTCAACAGAAGCGGTACAGAGACTTCAGCATAGAGGAGCGACTTGTTATTTCTATACAGACTGGTGACAGAACAGTGAGATGGGTATACTGGGTTGCCTTTGGTTTTGAAAAGAATTTACCAATAAGGAGAACGGCAACTGGATTAAGATATTACTACACTTAGATTTGATGTAATGAAGAGACCTGCAAATATTTAGAGAACGTACAAATATTTTTTGTTCAATATTTATGAGCGCACGGCGCACGCCTAGCACAGCTAGAGAATACGCCTCTGGTTGTGTTTGAGTTACTTGGCATGACAAAATTATACCGCACCTTATGTTATGTAGTATCGGGTTACACTTCATGTTACTCTCTGGTCTCTAATAGACGTCCCCCCCCTCTTATTAATTTTTGGAAAATTTTTCACCCACGCCCTTCTTCTTCCACCCCCCCCCCCCCCCTCCTACCCTTCTCCA
>JAAAKL020000447.1:0-40270 GCA_010016065.2 Carybdea cf. marsupialis auct. non (Linnaeus, 1758)
GTTTGAAATGTTTGTGTTTGAAATGTTTGCGTTTGAAATGTTTGTGTTTCAAATGATTGGGCATTGAATTGTTTGGGCTATGAATTGTTTGTGTTTAAAACGTTTGGGCTATGAAAGGTTTGTGTTTGAAATGTTTGTGTTTGAAATGTTTGGGCTATGAACTTTTTGTGCTTGAAATGTTTGGGCTATGAAGGAATTGTGTTTGAAATGTTTGTGTTTTAAATGCTCGGCTTATGAATTGTTTGTGTTTGAAATGTTTGTGTTTGTGTTTGAAATGTTTGTGAACTGTTTCGGCTATGTAGTGTTTTGCGAATCCGTGTCATAATCAAATTATCTGTGTTATAGCTTCCCCCCTCACTACCGATCAACCTTTAAAACTCATGCATCTTAAGGCATGCTTCCCTCTTCCAAACACTATACCAATCCGATTACTTCGTGGCTTATTTCTACTTCAAAACGAATATTGCTCATGATGACTGGACTCAAATCGCCACAAAAAAGCTATGATAGTCATCGTTCATTTTGATTGGGTCATTGACAGCTACAATGTATCAAATAACTCACGTGGCTACTTACTGTCGCTCTGAATTTAGCTTCCAAGTACTTAGCTTCCTGTGCCTATAGGCGTCTTTACTTTCTGTCACTCTCAGAGACCAAAGAAATTGTAGCGACATCTTCTTCATCAAGCCAGAGGATTCTTTTTCTACACCTCACGGTTTTTCACTTTGCCAGAGACGCCACTAAAGATCTATTAGCAGTCTTCCTATGACAAGGAAAGCTTTCTTTCTAACCATTAGTAACTCAGTATAAACACTAGCTGAAACGCGTTAGAATGCAAACAATTTTAATTATAGTTAAAAACAACGCACAGATGTCTGTGCTGGAAAGCCACAAGTATTAACAATCTAAACCTCTAGGTAAAAATACGTCCACTGAAATTTTTTGCCTAATGTTACTTCAAATCAGGGATGTAGGAACCGGGGGGCACGTACCTCCTAGATTTTGCAAGAAGGAAAAAGTGCCCTTTTAGTCACGCTTAAATACAACACGTAGTAAAGTGTTCTGTAAGTGAAAATGTGCCCTTTGACTGGTGCCCCCCTCCCCCCAAGTTTGAGATGTTTCCTACGTCCCTGCTTCAAATCCTTTTATAAACTGCAGTTTTTAGAACTGCGATAATCTACGGATTACTAAAAGCGATTGCCCAGATGTTTTGTGATAAAAAGTCCAGTTTGTACAAACTGTGTGTAGATTGATGGGGATAACCTAGCTTTAGAGCAATTGACAAGATGATCAGGTAATGTAAGTAGGTAGAACCTCGCCATTATATCTGTCAATATTTGGAGGTTATAAAACCATTAGCATTTCTAAATTTTATTGGAAAACATGAGCTATTTGTAAAACGGATCAAACTATGTGCCCTTAAACAGAATAGTTGGTAACATGGTTACTACCCTACTGCGTCTTTGTTGGCCATGCGTAGTGTTCCAAAACATCACAGTAGCGGCTGGGCATGCTTAGAAATAGGTGACGTGCAGCACACAATCTGCTTGCCCTCGTAATTAAGGCACTTTTTAAACATTTGCTTATATACAGGGTCTTAATTGTTGTGTTTATACACCGTCTAAGTCTCTCTGCATTTTAAGCAAGCATCAAGTGCTAGTAGAACTATCAGATCAATTACTAAGACGCGGAACAGATTGTCACGATCGTTCTTCAGCCACAAGAATAGTTTGTGTACATGATCATTAATAATATGACCTCATTAATTCAAATTTATATTAATACCTACTAGTTTATAATGACTTCTCGATTTCATATAGCAAATTTTTCAACGCATGGACTAAGATCGGCCATGTATCAATTATGTGATAAGTGTTGATAACGAAAGAAAAGCTCTTATTGGTTGTGTAGAAATACGAATTTTGCTTCTCAAAATTCTCTAACTTTTAAGTTTAAGTTTCCACATTAATCTTGACTAAATTCAATATTTTCAACATTAATCTTGACTAAAATTCAATATTTTCAACATTAATCTTGACTAAATTCAATATTTTCAACATTAATCTTGACTAAATTCAATATTTTCAACATTAATCTTGACTAGATTCTAAGGGTTTCCTCAATTTTAAAGCAAGCTCAGCATTTACTAGTTTGTTCTTTATCTTTTTCATATTTTGCTATTAGTTGAGGTTTTAATACGAAATTGATACTAAATTTGGACTCAAATTGTGAATGTTAAGAAAATGTTAAAAGAACAAGGAGACATAGAGATCAAGACATAATCCTCGTAGTTGGATAAATCTTTGTCTACTTCCTAGCTAACAGCTCCCTTATATGCAATGTCATGCCCTAATCAACCCTCCAACAGACTGATTCCAAAAAGACACTCCAGGTTCTTTCACAACACTTCATACGAAGTTTGGCTCGATCGTGTATCAAGTGGGGAAAAGTTAAACGGCTTCTCTAGGCCTTACCTTCTGGCAAATTTTGATTTGGCAAAGTTGAACTCAGGAGACTAAAAGTGTATACTCTTTTCCATGATGTACGGATCCTTTTAGTTTGTTACAAAGAAAGTTGCTTGTAGACAGAGATGTAGAGAATTTCACAAAGCCCAACTTCTGATGCCACTAAATTACAAGGAGGGGGAGATGTATTAAAGTCGTATTTTCACACTGTTGTTTCCATTTATGATTTTATTATCTGAATTTTGTGACTTTTGTTCAGTAAATTAGACCATCTCTAATGATTCCTCAGAAAATGGCAAAATGGTTAGGAACTAGCAAGTATAATTTCTGCTGGCTGTTTTAAGATCATTTTACACCTTTGAGTAAAGTAAAATAATCTACACTTACACCTACAGAAAATTTCAATATACTTGCAATGCATGAAGTCAAAGCATGTTGTGTATTAAAGTATTCTACTATGTTGCTAAAGCATGTCATATTCAGAACGTTGTAATGTATAATTAGCCCCTGTGGTCTAGTGGTTAAAGAATCGGACTGACATACCAGAAGTTGTGGGTTCGAATTCCGCCTAGCCCGAAATAAAGACTATCGGTTGGGGAAGGCAACGGGAGACCCCCCTGTAAATATGCTCTCTCCCCAGGACATTACTGACTCTGGCTGGGCAATAGGCTACGCTCAAAATCGAGTATGCCACAAAAAGACAACAAAAAGCCCCGCATAATTGTGCAGTTGCGGAAGGAATCTTCCAGATTCTCAACGCCGACCGTACCTCATAAGAGCAGAATCTTTACTGAGGCAAGCCCAAAGAGGTCAGAATCAAGCCTCTTGTCTAAATAATCCTTCTTGTACCTTGGAGTGTGAGTTGTGCTTATTGAACGTAAGGTAAATAGCTAGTGCTGAAATCAGAGTAAGCTGGAAAACAGAAAGTCTCAGGGCTCAGCATATGCTTCGCATAAAAAATAAGATCACAAGAGACCACGACATATGGTAGCACGTTTTCAATGAAATGCAAACTTTTTTGTACTTTCTCTATCAAAAATAATTAAACATGCGTCAGTGGAAGTTTCAGATATCAACTCCTGCTTAGTATTTATCGTTGAATGCACTCAGTAATTGTCTGGCTAAAAGGCTCTCAAGAGGAAGTGAGGTTTAATCATTTAGCAATTTCTTTATCACAAAGAGGATTTAACGAAGTTTGTTCCACTTCTCATCACATATGATTTAGCACCTAGCCAGGTACTAGTAATGGATGGCTAATCTCATTTATCATAGCCTCTTCATGAAATCAATTAAATTTCTAACCTATCATGAGGATGCACCTGGTCTAAACTTTAGTCCTCCCTTTATATGTTTATAATGCTGTTCATTGTTGTGGCTGAGGGGATTTGTTCATTGTTTTTATACAACTGATAAGACATCGTCGTCTGCCCCTGACACGGCAATACTGTTTCCATCATCGCTTATTTGTCCCATTATCAAAATTAATATTGAATTAAAGTCTTAAATGTAACATTAGAGGCTTTGTGTCTGCCATTAGGGTCTCCTTTTCAATGTCAGATAAATCATAGATAATAACTATTTCAACACTTGATTTGTGGTAGGAAAATTTAAAATTTACGTTGAGTAGCAATTAATTTTTCTAAACTCTTTGGTCAGATAACGGCCATGGCAAGTGCTTAAAGTTCAGTGAGAAAGATTTTAGGAAAACGTTATTGGATAGGAGAGGATTTTCTCTCAAAAGTAGTAGCTGACAGGTTTTCTTCCTTTTCTATAGGCGATTGCATCGAGAATGAAAAATACATTCATCATTTGATGTGTCAGACGAGAATTGAGATCATGTCGTAAATAGCGCATACAGAATGGAACAACATGTAACTTAATCAAACATGAAGACAAATCTGATTTGCTCAATTTTAGTAATTTTTATGATACGCCATTCTCAAGAGGTAAAAAGAAAGTTAAGCTGGCGAATATAAAACTTCAATAAGGTAAGTATGACCTCTGTTGGACAGATATGGAATAGTTACTGGATAAACTGCAGCAGTAAACAACAATAGAATCAGGATTAATCCTAAGCAGGCTGGGTTATCTTGAAAGTCCAAGGGCTGGGGAAGGGGGAATTTAGTCATACTTAGGCAAAACTGTGCGAAATAGCGAAAACGTTTTGGTACTGAAAAGCCTTTTTTCGTCTGACACTCCTCAGAGTACAAAATCGTCAGAATTGAGATAGGAAGAAATCAGTAAAACTTATACCAAACTGTGTTTGAAAGAGGCCAATCAGAGGTCTAACTGCTAGATTGGTGTTGTTTTAATCAATCAGTTTCTGTGGAATTAAATAGTTAGCCGAAACGGCCCAATGAAAAGACACATTCTTTTTGTCTGCAAAGCAGCAATTTTGTTGCTTTGATGTGGACGGATTCGAGGACGCCTAGGTGAAAAGCTGACGTAGCTCTGCCTATTATGCGAAAGCACTCATTGGTATACAATTTTGCACAGTCTGGGTTTTCAAGCAAGTGCTGCCCTATGGCCATAAGTTTTATTGATTCCTTCCTATCTTAATTCTGACGATTTTGTACTCTGAGGGGTGTCAGACAAAAAAAGCTTTTCAGTACTACAATGTTTTCTCCAGTTGGTGCAGTTTAATTGTTTTGCACCACCAAGAAACTATTTCTTATCTACGTATGTTGTTTCTGATGTGGCAGTTGAATTAACTCGATCATATTGACAAGGACCCAAGCAAAGTCGTACATCATGATAACAAAGTCCATCGTGTTGTAGTTTGTAATCCTTTAACTTATGAAGTTAATTTACATTTTTATGGTAACATTTGTCCTGTTTCGTTTTAACTGTTTTTCTTTTCATGGCAAGTGTTTTCTCTTCATATGAGGAAGTGGCAGGACGGCTGAGGTATAGCTGTACAACGTAAAATAATAAAATCATGATTTGCACAGGAGAAACATTTCTAAAATGTTTATCTCCTTTATGGAAATTACTTCAACGGAAATGTTTTCTCCATCTTTCAATTTAAAATCAATAAAGAAACATTCACATCTGATATCGGATTTGACAGATACATTTACCCTCTTCTTCTTACTTGATTTTGAATTCTACGGTTATTTAATTTTGCCCGTTTAAAAACTGACGAAAATTAACAGCCATTACCATTGTAAATAGAGAGACTGGATGTTTCATACAAACTCCTTAATCAGCTAGCGTTTTCTCAAATTGTGCTCAATATTACTTCGAAATTTCTTTTATTTCTGTTGCAGAGGAGCATCGTCAATAGAACAATAACTCAAATAAAGTAGCAAAAAATCTTTTCTTCATAAAGCCAAGAATGAGTACATCTACTTTTGTCCTCACTTAATTTGATAGACCCAAATCAAGATAGCACTCAAAGTCAAGTGATATTGACATTCAATGACAAGAAAAGTGAGTTGTAGAGTTTGTGACTTATTGTAGATGAAACAAATAAGCTTTTAATCTTCTTGTGATATTCCCTTGCTTGTTAAACATCTTCCTGATCATCGTTTTGAATAAAGTAACACTAAGCTTTTTTCAACAAATATTGTATCATTCTTCAAAGTTGGGTTGGCGATCAGTAGCGGACACTTTACATACATAATTTGGATTGGTGTCCAAAGGCAAATTTTGATCTGTCAACAAGGGTATGAACATTGTTTTATACCATTAAGAATATGTTACAAAATAGATATAAATTTTGAAGGAAGTATACCCTTACGACCGTTGGTTTTCTTTTTCAAGCGACGTCTGCTAAAAGTTAACTGATTACGACGTTTTTTCTATTTTTATCGAAAGATTATTCGAGGGAAAGCGACACGTTGGTCCACATGTGCCACAATTGGCAACTATAGTGAGCTAACCAATTTTATCTTAACATGCACTGCTGAGCTTGCCCTCTCACATTTTGCCAAATCTGCCTCCACAAATTGGCGCAGTTATAAAATTCTGCCCTTATTTGCATTTTGTTGAAACATTTTTATGCAAAACATACGCATTAGTGTAACTAGTTGATTTTTCGCCGACATCCTTTAGGAACAAAACTGCAATCCTGAAGAAATACAATCGCAATTTTACCAAAAATCTGTGAGACATTCTCTCATAGTCTTCAGAATAGTCGTCGCCTAACGTAACCCATAGATGTCTCAAAAACGGCAGAGGGGGATTGTTGGCTGGTACTTTAGAGCCACTAATTTTTTGTTTTCTTTGTTTTGGAATACGTTTGCTTGCTTCAATTTATTCGCTTACATATTTGTTTCTTGTTTGTTGTTTGTACTGCTCATGCACAACCTGATTTTTAAGTTAAACCCATGAGAGTTATTTAGTTATTGTTGTTTTCGTTGCTGCTGTTAGTTTTGTACTCCTATAGGTCCATAGTTTATTTGCAATTTAAAAGTTTGTATTTACTGTGCGATCAAACTGTCGTTATTTAACCTGGCAGGGTGAAAACAATGAAATTGGTTAATAACTGCAACACTTTTTGTACTGTATAAGATACCACATAAGTGAATAAGTGGTACCTAATTTTAACAAAAATTTTATGGTCATATTTGTGGCTGTTGATACCACATGTTGTTGCATTACCATAGGACCGTCTTAGCAGTATGTACTTTTATAGATTGTGGAAACATTACCGTATTTTGAGTAGCACGTGAAAGTTACAACCTCTGAAATTGTTGGAAGTGATCGTTTGCGAAATTTTATATTCTATTTTTCTCGACGTCGTTCGCAAAAGTGTTAATGTAATTACTATTTTTTTGCAATAGTTTAAAGATGTTACTTTTGCAAAAATTGGAAGGGGGCTGCTGTCATAAGATTGTTATAGAGAAATTTCCGGAAAACATTGTTTATACCAAAACAATTTGTACCCGGAAAACATTAGTTGAAATGAATACCTGCTTAATGAACAATAATACTAAGCGGGATTAAAAAACAATAACGTTTGAAGAAATTATTATTTTTTATTACTGTATAGCAGTTTTGGTAACTCTTTGTATCTCTGTCAGACACATAAAATGCGTTCTCTTCCTCCACAAGCATCTGATGTACAATGTAGACTATAAAAGTGGTCTGCGAACTTAAAGGGTTAGGGAGAAATGATAGTACAGCTTTCATATGCCCTAAATATGGAAATTTATATACTTGCAGTGTGTTACCTTAGTAATTCTTTGATACAAATTATTCTAGCGAAGAAGCAAAATACAGCTGTTAAAAGTTAACATTCACTTACAACACCTGGCTTTTAAAAGTAAGAACAAGAAATCTTATGTGTTTATCTACATGGACGAAATTTTATAACGTATGCCGATTCTAACAGTCTCAAGGCAAATAATTATTTGATAAATTGTAGACGATACGAAAATTATTGAGACACTTGTACCATGCTTTTCTACTATATACCTTTTTTCTGTTGATAATTTGTCATTATTTAGTCGCAAACCGACGATCTCTCAAAGACTTCTTTCTTGTTATCAATATTGTCAGCCCAAAACCTTTTAGCGTCGATAACCAAATCTAGCTCATTAACTCCAATTTTATATGAGATTCTAAAACCCTCTGGTGATTCAATAATACTATGATGACTCAATGTCAATGCAAGAGGGGAACAACAGAAAAGGAGTCCCCTGGTCTATGAACACACTTTCTCTTATGTAGCAAGTAGATGTCGTGATTCGCTTCTCATAAACATATGCTTGTCGACATATTTTGAGCTCAAACTTAAAATCAGATCTAACTGACTTATCGCTTCTGCCAGAAACGTTATACTTTTTAAACAGCACGAAGCCTTCGTCAAAAACTTTTGTCATTGTTTTGGTTCTTATTTTTATTGTATCGTAGATATCGCAGACAATATCGATAGCAAAGCTCACTGGATATTAAATCTGGTGTGAAAAGTTGTAACAGTGTTTGATTTGTAAACTGATCAACCCTTTACTACTGAAAATATTTCAGATTATGACGTTTTACAATCCATGTTGGGTTTGGTGTTCATTAGCTGGGAATTTGAAAGTAAATGTAACATTTGAGAGCTTAAAAAATAAACTTACATTACACCTGTTATAAACAACACCTGGGGCTTTTTCCGTTTTAAAAGCAAAGGAGTTGCTAGGCAACATTCCAGCGTGGAATGTTTGTACTCAGGAAGGGTAAAAAAGAACACAGTAAGAAAAACAGAACAAAACTAAAAAGGGCAAAGTGACATACCAAACCATATATAAGAGTTCGGTTTGCGTATGTTCCTACTTAAGCACATAAGCATGCAAAATTGAACTTCCAATTTTGATAGCAAATAATCAACCACTTAGCACAATGGCTATGATCCTAAAACAAAAGTTTTATAATGATTGCAAAAAAGGAAGCGTGTAAAGCCTCTAGTTAAATTAAGTCTTGAAAGCAATCTACTTTCCCCAGATTATATACTAGTTACTACAAAATTTTCTCTGTCTTACAAATGATCTTTTGCAAAGTGGTTAATGTCATTTTCTCTTCTATGGTCAATAGCAAATCATTCAAATTTTTTATAATTACAGTTCCTGAGCAAGCAATATAAGGCATCCAAATGTGCGAACAACCAACTATATGACTTTCAAAATTTTATACAATAACGCCCACATAATTTCATTTTTGGAAAATCACGATACTAATTTTAGAACTTGATTACTTCTACGTAAATAGTAACGGAAGCAATCTTGATTCTATTTTATTTCAAGTAAATATAAAATAACATTATCAACCGAACTTATTGAAATCTTTCTTATACGTTGGCTACGGTTATTGCCCTTGTTTTCATTCTAGAACCAACTGCAGCAAAAGATCAATTTTAAAGAACTACATAGAGTGTAAATAACCACAGATTTAACTTGAAGGAACGTTTATGTAATCGATTAGCTTATACCTGCGGATAATGCACTGTCCCCCTAAATACTTTTTTTTTTCAATTTTATCTACAATAAGTCACTCTTTGAACGGAATTCTCTCATGTTGATAAATCTTGGTCATTTAGTGCACATAAGTAGCAGCTGACTTTTTTCATTCCCACAAACGCTGTACGTTTCAAACATCCCCTGTACAGATAGGGTCGTTCTTCCCCTTCTGCTGATTCAGAGGATATTACTGATGTATACCCAATCGTATTGCATAGTTTCATTTCCCCTTCATATTCTACAATTAGCGGCTCGTGCTCAAAGACTGATAATCAAAGATCCCATGATAAAAATGTACCAATGTACATTAAAAGCTTAAGATTGCCATTCAATATTCCACTATTTGTTTCTTTAGTCACATAAATTATACAATATTAGTTAACCACATCAAGATAAATGATGACAACAGCATGTCTGCACTAGAGCCTCAAAACTATTAAATATCTAGAGAAGTTCGAATTCAACGAGATATAAACTGGTAGTCTGGTCTTTCATCCAAAACTACTTCATGGCTCACATGATTGACCGAATAAAGCATACCAAGTATAAAAATAGGTACGTAAATGTTAGGGTCTACTTCGCCTGGGAATACGAATATAAGAATAGTTACCTTATTCTGTCAATGATTACTTCAGTGCCATGTAACGTAATGTAGAAAAGTCCCATTTCTTGTGCGGAGCACTTCACAATCATTATAACACAACGTCGTGTGTGTCTTCTCACACACAGTCTTGAAACCGAAAGATAATCGTCAGTTATTTTAATAGTGCCGTGGACAGATTGTAAGATGTTTCGATTTTAAAAGGTTACTGTGATATAACACGGTCCATATGGAGCACTATGAAAGCTGATAACAAAACGATGTCTGCCAACATGACTGATAAGCGTCACAGGTTGATGGGAGAAACAAATTACATTTTAATAATAGTGAAAGAATAATCAAAAGCATCCTCCGTCGTATCGCAGGTCCTGGTAACGTTTTTCACAGTTGAAAGCTATTCACATGTACCTAACCCTGGAAGACCGCAATACGTCAGGTGCGCCTAAAAGGTGTGTTCCGTCCTTTAGTGGTAAAAAATATTTATTTATGTAAAGGTAACCTGCAGATTCTCATTCTTTTAGACAGGTGTAAGATGTTATTCTGTTAAGTACTTGTTAAATTTAGTTAGATTTAGAACAGGTACGGAAGAATCTTTACCAGAGAACTATAATTTTGGCCAAGTTAAGGACGTCCTAGTGACACTTTCAAACTCTTCACCTGTATCCTCTAAGAGATACTAGCCACATAAAGGAAAACGGGTCATTGTAGAGCAAACTCTGTAAAGACCGTCTATTCAGCCAAAAATTTGAATCAAAGATCTCTCGTTAAAGAACGCCTAACGAGGGGGTAAGCCCATTTTTCATTTCAACTTTGAAGGATTAAGGGTCCTCTGTCCTAAACGTGGGCAATTAAGCGAAGCGTATATTGAGTAACCCATAATGACACGGTCCAAAGCTACTCCTCAACCGCCCTCCTCCGGTAATTTTTAAAAATTTGTAACAGAATTTTGTCTTTTAATATAAATAATAAAAATAGATGTAAGGGATCTGATAGTCTGTAATATCAGCGCTTTCCTTTCTTTACGTATTAAACATACAAACAACAGTCAGTAAATATCGTGAAGGGTGTAAGTTAAACCAAAAGTTTGCTCCTCCGTTCCCCGATGTGATTGATCTTCAGCTGTCCCTGATGAGAAAATTGAAATCATCTCCATTTGTTTCTTGTAACTAAAACTTTTTCATTGAAGGAAGTTTTGGAGTAAACTGAGCAGACTTGTGTTTACACATTTATATTTAATTTAAAATTTGATTTAAAGTTCTTTCAGGCGAGTATCTTGTTTGCTAACTGATAGGCCTCTATGGAGGGCGTAGTTGATAATTACAAATACGAAACCTCAAAACATATACTCTACAAGCAGCTGGCACTAATCTAATGTGGAGAGAAATTGATTGAAATGTTTGAGATGACCTGGAAATATTTTTCTGCATACCAATGATCACAACGTGTAAGTAATTTTTCGCCCTCTGGTTAGTCTCTTTTCAAAATTTAACAATGATCAAATTTAGGCAACCCATTAAAGCGTTTTCACATTTCATATACACAAGATATAAAAGGACACAGTACAAGTCTGGCAGATATTCCACGCCTTGTCACAGTTAAGAGCGGGTTAAGGAGTTTCTGTGTCTTGAAGTTAAAAAGACATAATAAGATAAACGAGGTAATGATGTACCCATACTCTGCTACAGAGTGTAGGGAATGTAGTTTGGTAGATTAGTAGACCTGGGACCTGAGTAGAGCCGCCGTGGTCTAGTGGTGAAGAAATCGGACTCACATGCCAGAGTTTGTGGGTTCGAATCCCGCCTAGCCCAATATTAAAGACTATCGGCTGGCGAAGGCAACGGGAGACCATCCCTGTAAATGTGCTCTCTCCCAAGACATTGCTCACTCCGGCTGGGCAACAGGCTACACTCGAAATCGAGTACGCCAAAAAAAAAAAGACCTGGGAAGCAGAATTGATTATGATGCTAGTTGTGGTGGTAAAATAAAGAGGAAAGTTGCTTTTTCAAAGAAATATTTTGCAAATGTAAAGACATGCTTACAAACACTTGAATATCTCAGAAAGGTTGCTAGAAACTAACTTAAGACTTCCTTATGGTCCAAATTGATGTAGGGTTAAAAAATATGGACCTTAAGTGTTATACGAGATGAAGACTGGAGTACTGTATTTCTGGAGGAGAATTTCTTGTACAGCGGGAAGCAAATACGGCAGAATATAAACTTTCAAAGAGATATGATTAAAACGATTAGAAGACTGAGTTTCTATGTAATGTAATGAGACGAAAAGACCTTACTTTCAATGGAAATATGGATGGAAGAAGAGGAAGAGACAGACCCCAAATCAAGTTATTTAATTGTTATTAATATTCAAGTCGATAATCCGAGTAGTCGATCCCGAATTCTCGCTACAACCAGCAACCTTATTGTTTGTTTCGCTGTTAGCTTCGTCAGTGCCATTTCATTTATATAAGTACTCAGGCAGACACACAAGCAATCATGAACTACATAGGGCCAGTGCCTCAAGCACTTTATGTTTAATGAGTTCTATACTATGTAGTATAGAACTCATTAAACGTAAAGTGCTTGAGGCGCTGGCCCTAAACGAACCCAGCATCTCCCACACCGAATACGAAGGCTAAAAAGTGCAATAGTAAAAGTCGACAATCCGGGTAGGCGATCCCGATTTCTCACCACCACCAGCCACAGCACACCAGCAGCTTTTCTTTTGCTGTTAGCTTCATCAGTGCCAAAGTTGCCTGAGTAATTATATAAATGAAATGGCACTTATGAAGCCATATTTGAACCTCTGCTTCTTTGCCTCTCTTCGAATGTCACATTTTTCAAGCACCTCGATCGCAATCAAGAGACTTCTGGTTCCTTGTGTTTTACCCAATACTTTTTTAGCTGTTTCATTGAAAATAGTAGTAAACTCATTCTTCTTATTCATTGTGACTTATCGAGCAGCATGCGTGGTGTAAAACGGCAAGTTTTTCTACTTCATAAGGCATTATGGTTTTCCGCCATTCCTTTTTGTAGTTAGTTTGAGTTTAAAAGTCATAATTACTAAATCATGGCTATCTCCTATACCTGCACTACGGAAAGTTCATGTCTTTGCTCTGTTGATACTACTCTGCATTTTTTGGATATGGAGATGCTATCAATCTTGTTTCGAGTGCACCCATTTAGGGAGTGCCATGTTGTTCTTCTTGATAGTTTGTGGAGAGTGTTTGCAACAACCATATTGTTGCTTTTCGCGAATTCAAGAAGCCTCGATTTAACCATATTGTAATATTTTTTCTAGATATGAGTTTGCATACAAAGACTGCCTTCATTGTATTTTTATTGACAAGGATTCCAACACTCTCTTCATGTTTCTTCTCCAGAATACCAAATCTTATGTCCGTCTTCAGTAGTAAATTCCAACCACATTCAATCTGAGTCTATCTATTTCATTTACTAGAAGCTTTATCTTTTCTGTTCCTTTCATAGTTCTTACTCTCCTTGTTCTTGCTATAATTTTTTCCTTTGCAGTTTTTAAGACACCAGAACAGAATTGTTACAAACCTTACCTTGATGGGTGCAAGAAAAGTGCGCGGCCTTTGTTAACCTGGGCCTTGACCGATCCGATATAAGATTAGTTTTTAGTTGTGTTATCATAGCTGTTTTGTTGATGTAAGTAACCTGATGGTCCCTATTTCCTGTCCATGCGTTGGATTGTCATTGGCTCTGGCTCAACTCCAGAGCTTGTTTGTACTCTTGCAGGGTGACCACTCACCCACCTCACCAGGTGAAGCCAGGTGGGGGAGCCGGTTTAGTCGCCGAACACCGGGCCATGAAGCATTTAATACCAGGTTACATGTTACCAGTAGCAGATCCATTAAGAACGAGAATGACCTGACTGGAAGTACGATACATTAAAATTGCTATAAGTAAAACTTAGTAAAACTCTCAATCTGATATTGCTCCAAAATTTTAGTGTCCTTATTTTCTTTAATATTGCCTAAACGAGATCATGCAGAAGGCATAAATTTCCTAAAAAATAAATTAATAAATTATCAATTTTCATCCATCTCTCATTGGATAAGGCAGCATATCTGTATTGAAATATATCCTGACGATAGATGAAGATTCACTCGAAACGTAGTTCCAAAAGTTGTATGACCCATGTCATGATCCACCCTCTTATCAATGGAATCCACTCAGTCGCCAAAACCCATCCGGGTTCTATCACAGCGTAGGGAAGCTTTGAATACTTCTTTTCACCATAATCATGGGGCCCACGCAGTTCGTTCGAAGAAAATAGGGGAGAAAGAAATCCAAGAAGAAGTTTGGATACATGGTACCTGTGTTGAGATGTCACAACTTTGCTATACCTGTGTCGCGCTGAATATGCCTCAAGAACACGTGAAGGTTACAACTGACTAATTGACCACTTTCACTCCGATTGCTTGAGTAGGTCGCTCAGCTCATAGAACCATTGAGAACTCAAACGTTGATTCTTACGGGAGACTCCATCACCACATGATATATCGATTGTAATAAAAAGACATCTTTGACCATGTTGTTCTACTTTAATAAACGTATCGTATCACTTCATGGGGACCTGCATCACTCAATACAGAGGGGAAGTGATGACGTCACTAATCGAAAGTTTTGGAAAATTAAGATATTAATCCTTTTTCCGAAAGTACCAGACCTTTAGTGTATGTAATGTTTGAACTTGAGGCGTTTGAATTTCAAAATCTCTGGTCAAAAGTCTGTTGATGTTAGTGAGATTAAGACTTTGAAAGCCGATATCTCGGTGTTGGGAAAGGAAAACACTCTTAATTTGGCCATTGACGTTCTCACTAATAGAGCAACATGAAAAGTGAGTATTTTGTCCCCATAATTCAGACAATTTCAAAATCGTGACATCACTTTCCCTCTACATAGTAAGTCAATAGAGGAATTTAGACATTTTGAATAATTCAGCAAACGTTTTTGCGTTGTTCAGGATAGGATAACTTCCAACAGATAGATATTTTCAAAAGGTCGCTGAAACACTAAACTTTAGGGTATTTATTGATGAGATCAAACGGTCTCGAAGTTTATTGTAACCAGACAACCAAAGTACGCACACTTCTCTGTCAGCAGTAACCAGATGTTTTGCAACATAAAAACTTCCTTTTTAATTTTACCAGACATATACACGAATATATTTTCTTTTTATGCCCCAAAAGGTAAACTATTTACGTCCATTAATGTTTAACGAACATCCATAAATAAACCTAAATCACATGGAATCTACAAACCATTTGAGAAGCTTTGTTGTTCTACAATGCTTTTTAAGCATTGACGTGGAATGCGTCCTTTAACTCTAACACGATCATAGTCAATGATTAAATCCTAAATGACTTGACTTTTATAGACAAAACCATGTGCCCCTCGTTTTGTGTTATGTGCTGATATTTTATCATGTTTAGAAATGTTATCTTCGTATTGTGTGTTCGACATAACCAGCACCAGCAGAGTTCTGACAAATTTAATTAATGTCTCCAAACAAAACAAGAACAAGTCTGCCATGTTGATCAAGGAAAGTTCTTTTTAAATATCTACTAAAATTGCATAAAGAAATTCTTTGTAGATTCTTTTATTACATAAATGATAAATTAATGATCCAGAGGAAAATAGTCTACGTAACTGATTATCCCTAATAATAAAAACTAACATTTCGCTACAGAACCTCCGTTTTTCTCCCTTTCATCTACGTCAGTTGTTTTCACATTTAATATGCTGCTAGTCAGGAACAGTATAAAGTTCCTTAAATTGTAGCCATAACTTCCTTACTAATCTAAATATTCATGTGCTTTATCTAATCCGGTTTAACGCAAATTATATGGATGCATGCTCATGATGGTACTACGCATGCTCAAACGAGATTATGTGAAAACACATTGACCGCATATTTTGCAGTGATTCCAATCGAGAGAACCTTTTGGAGACGCAGCTGCGATACCCAGTGATAATTTGGACAAATACCAGTAAATGAATGTCACTCCAAATCACATTAAGATGCAAAGTTTATAGTTACAATTTGCGCAATAATACATTGAGATTTTTGTACCAGTTACTGCTTTTTCTAATCGAAATATTGGTCGTGACGTTGGGACAGTTTAGTATGAGCAATAATGAATTTGAAATATCTTTTTTCTTTATGAAATTTAAGCATATTCTTGTACTCTGAGAACATATGTAAAATTGTCTTGTTTTATTTGGCGATATTTAAATCATCTTATATAGAAATATGTATAAGTTAAGTGGGTGCCTAAGATCATAGAAATGTAAAGACATGTAATGTACACAAACAAATACTATTGATACCGTTGCAAAAGTGTTCAACGAAGCAAAAAGCAGCCTAATACTGCTTTGCAGTGGAAAAAAAGGCTAAAAAGTTAAGCAGAGCATTTACCGAAAGTTCACGTCCTATCCTGTGACGTTCCTCAGATTTCAACCTCATAGTAGAAATTATGAAACTCAGTTACTGATTTTCTACAGAAACTGAATTTCATAATCTCTAGTCATAGTAGCAGTTTTGATTACACCCAATACAATCTTGCAAACTCCCAGAAGGGGGCGGTAGGGACCACTTAAATAGGCATTGACGTTATAGACTAAAAGGTCTTCCTTTCCATAAGATTATTAGAATATATTTTGCTTTCAAGATAACTAATGATTGTCTAGTGCTCTCATGCAACTCGACGTAGATCTTCCAAACTATGGTCTCAAAGGGTTATAATGAGTCATCAAGGTACATAATAAAGATGGAACGTGTAATTCAATGCAGTCAAAACTTTACAAACATAACGTATATATAACGAAATGACTACAAAACTTCAAAAGCCTTCATTAGATTACTAACTAATTGACAGCAATTATTGCAAACCACGCCCATTTGAGATGCCAGAAAGCAAAGGAAGGGTAGTGTAATATTAGCTGTGATAAATTGTAGTTTAGACACGTGAAAACTAAAACTAATACAGATTTAACCAAACTGCACAAAAGTTATATTCCAGTATGGTATAATAAGGCTGAAGGGCGAAACAGAAATTAAAATTTAAAAAACTTGAATAGGGTTAAGGAGTTTTTATAAACTTGATTAGTCATTGACAGCGCTTTAGAGAAAACAGCTTCATTCCAGCACCAAAAATGTGTGCTTAGCAATAAAATATATTGCGGCAATACGAACTGGGACTTTCTATCGTGTATCAAGAACACATAAATTATCATTTGATTGAAATTTGAAGTTAGAAAATCTCGTTTACGACAAGAAATACATTTCTTCACTAACTGTTAAACAGAAGATAAGCCACTGTAAAGAAGTATCTAGAGGATAATATGTTCTATTTGATCATGTATATGTCCATGTATGTGTCAGTATATCACCAATGTCTACATCTAATTTACTTTGTATGTCTTTTCAGACCGTGTTCATTGCTGAATCAACATCTTGTGACGTAAACGGATCTTAGTCCTATTTAGTATCCAACACTCTTTCTCGGTTATTTCATTGTTTTGAAAGATATCTCTAAGAAACACTAAGTCATTCTTTAACTTCTTTAGTACTCTTAGCCTTATACGAGTATACAAATGAATTTTCCCCCTAAATGTTATCAGCTACCATTTGATGATACTTGATGATTTTATAAGGTGTACTTATTACTTTTTTTCGAGTTTGGAATTACTTCATTATTGTTATATATATTATTTGTTCAATAGCTGTTTTATAATTAAGTATTTCTATACAAATGATAGATGCTAATAGCAGTTTTTATTTAAACTGACATGTGTATATTATTTTCAAACATTCAAATATATACATACATACATACATACATACATACATACATACATACATACATACATGCATGCATGCTTACATAAATACATACATACATACATAAATACATACATACAAACATACAGTAAAAACAGATTTAAGAATACCGTTGCGACAGTGCTCAATACATTTCTGTAGAGCTCAATCATATAAATCAGCGGACTTGCAAAAGCTTAGTTACTCCGAAATTCACGTCCTACGACGATTCTCAAACTGGTGATAAACTAGGAGAAATCTACGAAATTTATACCATTTCTACTTCTAAGCTTTACTTGTTTACGAGTTTATCGGCGACAAAGGAATTCCCATGTCGGCATTTGGAGACAAGCTCCGAACGCCTATTCAAGATGTTACTTTTGTTTGCCCTAATAATGGCAAATTTTTCCTCGACGAAGAGATTACAGCGCTTTTGTCCGCTTTTTCTAGCTAATGCGTGTTTAAACTGTCATAAGCTTTTGCAAGTCCTTGATTTGTATGATTGAGCTCTACAGAAATGTATTGAACACTGTCGCAACGGTATTCTTAAATCTATTTTTACTGTTTGCTATATATAAAGATATATAATATTTGAAGTCATGTGATAGATGATGAAATTGTACACTTTCTTTTGATAAAGAGTGCTATCTAAATCTCAATTGCCAATATAGTTCTGCGGTATTCATCCTTAATGTTGAATTCCGACTCTATTTCTCTTGTCCATTGAACCTCAGCTGTCTTTAGTTAACACTCTCGTCTTCTAAGGTGGATCTGGGAACAAATGTTCCAGATGTTATCTTCACTGGACTCCAATTCTTTGATTACCTGAGGCGAGCACTATAAACCTCCCTCGACATTCTGTCTTCTTTTATCATCCCTAGTGTAAGCTCAAGATGAATTGTTTTGCTTACGTATTGGACTTGATCATTTAGCACATAATAACACAACTATTCATAGCAGGGATGAGGCTAAGTTATGACAATTTGATTAAGATCAAGCAGAATACTGTAAATTAACCAATATAAGCCCTGGACGTATCGGAGAGAACAGCCCGAAAAGTACTAGAGATCCTTCTAATCGGCCCAGGGAAGTCCTTCTTGGGGTTAAGTGTTGTCAGCTATAACTTCCTTTTTTGCCTTTCTTTCCCTTTAGGTATCGGCTTCTTTATCACCTGATCAAAAGTCTCGGGTTATATTCATTCTCAGCCATATTGCATGACCTCACTTTCGTCGCACTCTTTTCAGAAATTTACAATCACGGAATGATTGAAAGCTATTATGAGAACACTACTATTCCGTAATATTGTCTTTCTCGCAAGATATCTGTGTGAATACATACATACATATCTGTGTGAATACATACATATATAAATGTATATATATATATATATATATACACAAGCAGTCATGAACTACACAGAATAGAACTCAATGAACATGAAGTTTTCCGTGTGGGAGATTCTGGGTTCGATGCCCGCAAGCGCTGAAAGCACTTCATGTTTATTGAGTTCTATACTACAGTATGTAGATCATGACTTCTTGTGTGTCTGCCTGAGTACTTATATATATGAAATGGCACTGACAAAGCTAATAGCGAAACGAAAAATTAGGTTGCTGGTGGTGGTATGAACCCAGGATAGGTAGTAAAGAAAAGTCGTTTTTTGTAACTTTTTGTCAAGTGTACAAAGTCTCATGTGTTGGGATACTATAGCCTGCTGCAATATAGAAATCGGCAGTCATATTTGAGAAGTGCATCTTGTGCGACAGCTAGCCGAGCTTGAGAATTCGTGTCAATCTTCGCCTTACAGGCAGTGGGTATTCTTGCTTTATTAAGTTGTAAGTGTATGGGAGAGCATTCCAATGTTCACCGAGCTGGTGCGCTAGTATTCATCAGCAGTAGCACACCGTATATTAGCCTAATAACATAATGAGTCAACAAAGATCTGTATATACTGAATAGTATAAACAGCTTATACAAAATAATAGAATAAAACACATAAATTTTACGTAACTCTGTGATAAAGGAGTTCATTTAACAAGTACATGTAAAATGCCGGCTCATCCACGTCTTGTCTTTTCTTTGGAAGGATTAACAATAAGACTGGATCTATTTGATAATAGAAAGATGAGATAGAAGGGCATTTGACAGACTTCTTCTGTTAACGGTTTACAGACTTAAAACATTTTTCTCTTGTAGAACTGACTTGTTACCTCCTTTCACCTCCTGAGATGTTCTCCGTCGCCGTTGTAGGGATGAGAAGCGTGGCTCTCAGCCGAATGAAGTTTACAAGGAAAATATGGAATCATGCATTGTAATGCAGTTCTGGCGAGATGGTCTTACTATGTTTTAGTGGGAGATGGTCTAACTATGTTTTAGTGGCGCTGTGTTGCCTCCAGTGGGACCAGTATCGAGGCTATCGAGGCTAGCGAGGCTATCGAGGCTATCGAGCCTATCGAGGCTATCGAGGCTATCGAGGCTATCGAGGCTATCGAGGCTATCGAGGCTAATATTTTCTAGACACATATATCTTTTTCATTGACAATAAAGGGTGGAGTACCTTGAAGGCTGGACCATGGCTTAATGGCTCCCTTACAATTTCAACTAATTGGTTCTCTATCTAGGGAAGGTGGAGATAGAAGAACTAGCGGTCAAAGCCTAGTTGATAAGGAACAAAAAACGTAGCTACTTGGGAAAGTACACTGCTTAGATGGGGCCTATAAGGTATACACAACACGGCTTTTAAGTATGACAACTCCCTTTTTGACATTGTTCTAGAACAAATCTTGATAGCTGCATAAACAGATTGAAAGAGGTTGACTGTTTGCTGTCGAGAACAAAAAAAGACAACTAGTTAACATGAAAGCCACGAAAAGTGGGCTTCCTGTACATACAGTTTTCCGTCGACTTAGAAATCTTGATGACAATTTTCAGACCCAAACCAATGGAGGTTAGTAATATATATTTTCATGACAGGTGTGGCCTTCAAATCTATGCCACCAGAACAGTGAAACCATTGCCATATCTTCTCACTTGTAACACCTTCTTCCGTTTCAATAATATTTTAATGCCAGAGTCGAATATATGGGTAAAAAGGAGTTTACAACGACGTTTTGTACCTGGAAAGTCCCTCCTTCTCTAGTACCACTTTTACAAAATTACTATACCTGGTAGTGAAGAAAATAAAAATCGTCTAAAACAATGACATGGCTGATGCATAATTGTAAGGGAGCGTTACGATAGAAAACGTTAAAGAACTGACAGATTAGCAAAATGGTAGATGCAATAACGATGTCTCTAGCCAGAAGTGCGTGTGTCGTAAAAGAACACTACATGGTGTTCAATGGATCAGAAAAATCTTTATGCAAGGTTTAGTTATAGCCTTCTACATTACTGCGATCGTCTAGCTTTAGGTCTCATTTGTTGTTTCTCATTATCTGTGATCTCACCTCTTGTTAATAAAGTGTTAAGATATGAATGAACAGTTGACAGATTACGGAGAGTAGGATCGTCAGTGCATACTTTAAATTTTGAAGTGTCTCCAAATATGCGCTCAAGTGATAGGTAGTAATCATTAATATTTACAAGTACAACTCCCTGTCCTTTGTCAGGCTTTAAAATCAAACAGCGTTTACGTAGACTTTTTACAACGTTGATTCTCTTCTGATCAAGTCTAAATCGCTTGAGATCTAGATCGAGATAGTTGTAGGCTGTCTGAACTCGGTGCTTTGCTACATGATAATCATTAAAAGGTGATCATTAAAAGATGATCATCTTTGACAGTCGTAGTTAGAACAGATAGTTTTAACTCTTATTTTGCGGATAAAAATGTCAGGAGTTTTATTTGGTTGAATAATAGTAAAGGCTATGATTTTATAAACAATTCTATGACCGATGTGGAACACAACAAACATATTGTAAAAAGATAATTCAGAGAACAGATAATGCAGATAGACAGAGAATAAGATACTCGAGGCCCATACACAGGAATGTACATATTTACGATCTACGTCACACATGAGGTCTTGGACCGATGATGATATTCAAGTTCAACATCATTTGTGAGATCCATCCATATGTGGTGGCAGACTCACCCCCTATGGCCACTATATCACGGTCTCTCTCCATCGAGGAGAAAAATTTGGAATGTTTTTGCATCCATCTTATACAGGACTTGATATGCCGAGGGAAAGTGTCACGTCACGATTTTAATAATGTTTGAATTATGGAATAAAAGCTAAACTTTCATGTTGCCCTTTTAGTAAGAATTTAAATGGCCACAATTGTGAGTGTTGCTCTTTCTCAGCCCCAAGATATCAGCTTTCAAAGTTTTAAGCCCTACTTGCGAAACCTTTTCGTTTCATGCTGGATCCTAACGTAAGGAACCAAGGAATGTAAAGAGAGTTTCGACCAGAGATCCTTGAAATTCAAACGCCTTTACTTTAAACACTATATCCATTACAGATCTTGTGTTTTGGAAAATAGTCTATTCCAGGGTTGCCTTTAGATATCTGGGGCCGGTTGCATAAAACTTTTATTAGTTCATTAGTGCTAATAAGTAGAAACATGCAAACCTGAACTCCGTTACTGCTTTGAGATCGCAACGGCCCTAGAAGCTGATAATTTCTATTTCTGTCGGCTGTCATGTTCAACAGTAACAAAGCAGTTTGTTCGTCTGGCTGATTTCACGTTCAAACATCGATTTGGCTTCTTAAATCCCACACAAACAGGACGAAACAATGAAAATGGCATTGTCCATCGCAGCTCGCGCTACTAATGAAAATGACTAATAATTTAATGAAAATTCACTGTTTTTCATTAATCGCTTTGTGCAACACTTTTCGTGAGTACTCTTGGTAATAAATCAATAAACTTATTATTAGTTCTGATTTATTAGTAAGTTTTATGCAACAGGCCCCAGGTGTCAAATCGTACTATTTCCAAAACTTTTTATTCGTGACGTCATCACTTTCCTCCCGTATTTACTTCATAGGTTTGTTTATCAACACGTGAGGAAGTCGAATCAGTATACTATGATTGCCCAGAAATTGCGTAACCTACAAGTACACACAGGCTTAGCACTTTCCCACCTGTCTTCCTGCGCACGAGATAAATCTGGGGATTATCAGTTAAATATCGATGGCGAAGTACTTTTCTTACCCTAGTTTTGAAAGATCAAGTGCACCCTAAGATTAAAATCTGTCCTTGATTTTTATATTGTTCAATATACGTCTAAATTGTTTTTTCGGTTTACCCTTTTCTGATTGATCAAGTAATTTATAAGAGGATAACGATTTGGCAGGGGTGTATTTGAAGAGTTTTGTACCTCTCCTTCTATAGACGGCACTGTTCCCCATTCATTACCGAAGTTCGAAGGGATTGCATTTTTACTACGCACAAATTATGAAGTACTCCTATTCTAGGTTTGGCCCGAGCCTAGACTTGTGTCAAGTGCCCATGGGATCTGGGGAGTAAAGTGTCTTTCTTAAAGGTAAACCAAGACGGTCATTCTGAACATACAACACTTCACGCATAAGAGTCCAACGACTTAATGGGGATTAAAGCCTGCCACCACTGGATCCTGAGTATAGCACCTTAACCCAGGGCTATAGGGGAAATTGAAACTTCATCTCCCGTACCAAAACCCGTAACCGACGCTTTCATGGTGTGTGCTTTACCAGTTAGGTGATCCGCGATGAAGGCATACTCCATATGTCCTCCCCACATCCTCAACCGATGAACACCGTCATCAAGCTCGACGTAATTTTTGGCAACAAGCCTCTCTGCGCCATATAACTTGACAATAGTAGCAGTGCCATTTAGCCCATCAATCTGTCCAGAGCTCATTAAACATTGCAGAGTATCATCTACACGAGATGATTTAAAGTATACCTCCAGTGGTCAGACCTGTTTTTGTATTTTGTTTATTCTACTGACCAGAAAATCCTCCGTCTATTCTTTTTGTCGTACGTTGATTGTACTTCACGTAAAACCGTGTAAAAGAGCTCAAACTGCACTGCTGGCCACCGAAACATTTGCCTCTTATTGAATTTTTCAGCATAGACAACTGAACTTCCCTGTTCCTTATGACGTCAGATTTGCTCCTTATGACCTCCAAAATTGCCTCGCTCTGGAAAAAGTTCGTTAAAGAATCACGTATAACTACTGAAAACTGTACTTAAGACCAAAAATAACGTGGCAGTTCGATTCCTTGAAACAAAATGAACAAAATATCAACAAAAGTTCTGACCACTTGAGGTACACTTTAAAATAAGAAGCGAAATTATAATATGCGTGACCAGACTCACTTGACAAACGCACGCTTTTATTTGCCTTAATGTTTTCTCTTAGACCTTGATACAAATCGCTCATAAACTAGATAAAAGTTTTGTCTCGTAATGCGAGGTTTGTATTGTTTTAAGGGCTGTTTTAGACAGTGTAGCATACTAGATCATGATTAAAATTATCGATATGATAATCATCATCGTATGTAACATCATGCTCCTCTTAGTCATTTTCGTCTTCCTCTGAGTCATTCCTGTGCTACCTGCTACTATTTTCGATCACTGTTATTCAATGTTAGGGTTAGAATAATCAGTTACAGTACAAAACCCAAGGGATCGCTATAGTATAATCACCTTAACAAGAACCTTCGTTCCTACTACTTGCCAAAACATACTCCTTGGAGATGAAAATGTTATTACGATGGAAAAGAAAGAAGGATTGGCGTCAACAATCGAATCTTGTGGTGTGGCCATCTTGTCACTGAAGAGTCTATCGTAGAAAATAATCAAGCATTGATCGATCAACACTAAATACATCCTTCTCAAATTGTGGATATCATGAATACTTAATTCTAATAACACCGAAGACTTATCATAACTTTCAGCGATTACAGATCGCAAACAATAACCTATATCTTGATTTTACATCACCAAATCAAAGATATCTGCTTTGGAAAGGATCTTTCTTTGTTGCCTCAACAGTGCTCAAGTCCGTAAATCGGTTTGGTAAAGCAATGTTTACGCTTGGGATCAGAAAAAGAAGCTATAATTCTTGCCACGGTGAATGGAATAGAGTACAAGGAAAATACTCCACATTTTATCCCTATCGGAAATATTGGCGACTATTTTAAGACAGCACAAAATGAAAGATCGTTGATATCAGATAAATAAAGGAAAAGCAGTGACATTCTGTCAAATGTAATTTTATGGGGTTGTAATTATCTGATAACAAAGCATTGAGAGTCTTCCGAGGAAAAACAGACGTAAGCCAAGCTGGCATTTACCTTAATAAAAACTCTCCACGGTTTCCACTTCAAGGAAGACGTGTCATGGGATCATGAAGAGGTAGCGAACAGGGTTAAGGTTCTCTTTGCAACTCTTTATAATATCAGATGAGATAAAATGATATTACTGAACTACAATAATACAATAAGCTAGATTTTAAGTACAGAATGGGGAGGTGAATGCAGTTACACTAACATAAGATAAGTCACTTACAACACCTTCCTACAAGACGATAGAAAGAAAGTAGATCTGGAAATAGGCTTTCATTTAATACAAGTTAAGAATTTTTATTTCAAAAGTTTCGTCGACATTTCTCAACGAAATTACTGGCAAAAATAAACGAAATTGTGAGGCATTCCATTTCAATTATCTTCAATGCCAGCTGCAAAGTCTTTAGATGCAGCTACCTAATCGCAACTTTTTGGAGTGAGAACGTCGCATCTAGTCAACAGATTCTTTCTACAATTTTCATTTAAATCGCGATAGTAGATGGCCTTAGATAAGAATCCTGGTAACGATATCTTTTCTCAAGTATTTATCCTCTGATATCCTTATTCCACATCTCTAAACCTTGCAAGGGCTGTACGACAAATCATGAGGATGTATAATGGATCTTTTCACGCTAAAGAGTGTGGTTGAGAGATGAGTGTCGATATCCACTTTTGGATGACTGGTAGCTAATGCATTGGGTAAGGAATATAAGTGTGTTACCACAGTTGTCACAATAGCTCGGCTGGTAGAGTAATTTGCGATGACAACGTGGGCCCTGGATTTTCTCTGTTACCTATCAAATTTATCATTTGATTTTCTCAACTTGAGTGAGCACTTGAGTATGGGTTCATTAAAATATTGTTATGGCACACTTTTATGAAATACGACGGCATTCCTTGCTCCTATTCATATATGTCACTTGCTTATTAGGATTTAGAAGGGAGAGATACAGTGAAAGATTTGAGTATCGCTAGAGAAGCAATAAGATACAGTACTTCCTCGATTATCCGTCCCTCGATTATCCGGTCCCCGATTATCCGGTCTCGCTCAAAATAGCATGTATCGCTATTTTAGATGAAAGTCGTCTCAAACAAGGTGTCTTTTACGAATGAATAATTTGAAATAGACCGCAATGAGCAGTTCCGTGTTTGTTTTTTTTGGTTTGCCTGCCTAATATAGCTACCCCAGTAATATAGCTTAATGCTGGAAAACCGTAAAGTTTTGTAAAAATCAATTTTGATAAATATATAGGACATTTTTATTATCCGGCCATTTTCGATCATCCGGCCCGATTTTCAAATCTTCCCGTCCAACTTGACCGGGTAATCGAGGAAGTGCTGTATTGCAATTGAGATAAAGCATGTAATCCATTGTATCAAGACTTGTTACCGTGGAAACTCATCTATGGTCACCTGATGACAATACGGAAGGAAATTGATGACGTCACAAATGAAAATTTTTGAAAATAGTGCAGTCTAAGGGCAATCCTAGAATAGTCTGTTTCCGAAAATAACATACCTGTAGTATGCACAGTTTTTAAACTAGAAGTGTTTGAATCTTGAGGAATCTCTGGTCAGGACCCTGTTAAATTTACCTGGATCCTGAAAGTTAGGATGCAGCATCAAATAACTTTGAAAGCTAATATATCGCTGTTGGTATGAAGCTCCCCCTCTCGAATTCGGCCGTTGAAGTTCTTACTACTAGAGCAACAGAAACATTGAGAATTTTTCCCGGAATAAATAACTTTTCAATATTGTGACGTCACACGTTCCCTCCCCATATCTTATGTTTCTCTGACTCGCACTGTGGCTTTGATATCCCGACGTAGGAGATCGTATCCATCCCTACCCCATTTGTGCGTTGGTCTTTCAAGAAGATACTAAGAATAAAATAATAATTTAGTCTTGGACCATGAAAGATAGTATGCTTTAGAAGCGAGGATTTCAATGGCAATTCAACAAATAGCAAGAGAAACAAAATGGTTTTAGCGATAAGATTTGTATGTGGGACCCACACTACTGAAGCGTTTTGCAATATCATTTACTAAGCTTTTTACCAGTCACTGGTTCCAGCAATCGTCTGGAGTAAAGACAAAGCATTTTCGCGAAAATTCACAGGTGTTGAGACTATTTTAGTAAGTTGCTGCAAATAAAACGTGCATGCACATTTGTATTCCTAGCGATAACATCAAGAGAGAGGAAGTTTTCACTGCTTCTGAAATTTCCTTCTGCCAGTTGAGCAAACATAAACTGGTATTGGATGAGGCACGTAGCTCCATAAAAGAAAGACTAAGTAAATTTGGTGCACGCGTATTGTGGTACATCTAACAACTGTACCTATTTCTATATTGACAGGGAATATCTTCAGGCCATATATTCACTTCGTAATAACGCCGATATTGTCATCGCCAAACCTAATCAAGGGTCAGGGAATGCTATTTTGAACAAAATAGTTTATCTTGACAAAATGGGAAATGCCCCGAGTGACGTAATCGAGTTTACAAAATTGGCAAGGTTTCTAAACAAGAGTTAAGTTGTTCTTTGAAATCTTTGAGGCATTACACAAGCAATTACACAAGCATTTAAGATTTGTTTATATTTGCCTAAGCTGCACTTTGGAATTAATCCAGAAGAATCATTTCTATGCCGATTTGACTTGAGCAGTGTCTTTACAGAGGCTTCTTTATGTAAACCAATCAATATTTGTACCAAAATATTCCACGGTGGACAATTGTCAAGTCCTCCCATGCTCAAGGATGTGTTTATTAAATAGGTGAGGGATCGATTTGTATTTATTTTTAACAACGCAGTACTTCAATGGGATCGCGCAGTGGGTATGGTCTTTCATCGTGGACTAGTTTTAGCAAACATATTTGATGGTATTCATGACAGTATACTTCTGCCTAAACTGTGTTTATTGTCGTTATGTTGACAACACCTTGCTGTTTTCAAAAAACAGCACTGTTGCATACGAAATAATTATGCTAATATATTCGAATACTTAATTTCCTACTACTATTTAACCGCATTGCTAAATATTAGAACTACATTCAGACTTGAAACTTCGTATAGTGAACTGTGTGTTCAACATCTTAGTCTGAATACACAACAAGCACATCCTGAGGAAAACTCAGGGAAGTGGACCCTGCTCTCGACTTCAAATTCGAAATGGAGCATTTCGCAGATTACCTAAATACGCCCCTATTTGTAAACCCGCCAAGATTTGTAATGCAAGCAAAGTTATAAAAACTAGTAAAATTTGCTTAAGGTTTTGTTAAGGTATTGTTTGTTTATATCTTAAGATGTACATTTTATGAAACAGGTCACGAAATAATCTGGAGAGAGAATCAATAAATCGCTCATCAAGTTCAACCATTTTTGTGCATTTTTGTAGAAACATCTAAGTTGCGATAACATTATCTGCCATATTCAAGGCAGCTGTCTGACTTTATAAAATCGTCGTCATATCCCCGCTGGACATATTTCTTGAAAATGACGCCTAATAGAGAGATAAATCTTTGATACAATACCATCCATACTAGGTTAACTTAACTGATAGATAACTGATATGGTTAAGTTAATATGCACTTTCTTCGCTGCATCATATATTTTAGAACAGTTTGAGTATACACAAAAGTTTGCAGATCAAGAAATGATTGCGTCACCTTTAAGTACATATGTGGTGCAGTCTTTTGAACCTGCAGTAAATCGTATAGTACTTAGTATGCTATCAATGTATTAGGATTATCTTGATCAATATCAAATATCAGCTCGACTGATGGCCAAGGCCTACCATCTGAACATAACAATGAATCGACGTGTTTTAACTTTCCGTTCTGGAGCTATATATACTAATATATATGACGCAATTCATTTTCGGAAATTATAAGGCTAGTCGCACACTTTTGGCTGTAGGGGGCTGTTTTATCTATATAATTACAGATTAAATCGGTGACCTTTCATTTATCAAGATTTTGAAGGAACCACGCACTTGCCTTTTAGCTACTGTCAAATGTCAGGCCCACCAGCGCATGCGCACGGGTGTGACTAGACTAAAGTTAACGAATGAAATTCAGAGCGTTGACACAAAGCAAAGCTGATGGATTTTTCTGACCAGAAGTTTGAGTATGACCAATGATGAGTGAATAAAGTGGTACCATCGTATCCTATATTATAATAAGTAAGAAGAAACTGTTGTTGGGGAAGAGAGATACGGTATTTTCTTGAGAAAAACGTCTGCGAAATTTTTAATGAAAGGGGCGCTTTATTGAAAAATCGTGCTTTCTTACACTAAACAGGTAATGAAATGAGCCCCCCTTGCAGAGTTTGATGTAGCCTCAGAGGGAAGGATTATCTCCATACGGAAGTAAGCAGATGACACTTCCGTTCCTTTCAGAGGCCTAACAGTTTTACGCTGGAGGGACACGTAGGTAGCTAATACGTAATGCCTCGAAGACCAAGGGAATGCATGTTGCTTGGTTAGATGTAAATGGTTTTGTTGAGGGCTATTTAGCTATATCTTGGCTCCATGATAGCTGGAAATGGGGATTATAAAATTGACATATGAGCCAATATTATACCAGCAAAAGGTGAATCCGAAACTAGTTGTAACACTTGAACTTTTTGATTGTGTCAAGATAAGGAAACTTCGATCCTTTGGGTGTGCCTGCAGAGCCAGAGGCTTGATTAGAAGCATTATCATCGGTCCACACCCACTCACACACAGGAGAGGGCGTCCATGCAAATAATACTTAAAAAACGTCAGGAAGTGAATTGCTAGCAGCCTGTGTCAAATTGTATAACTGACTGACGATCGTACAGGACGGAGAACATCGATCTCTGCTGCAGTAGAGAACAGGGATCTTTGATAACGGAGAGGCTGCGATGGATGGATGGAGAAGTACTGTATGATCGTGTCATGGGTCATCGTAGGACTCGAGAGCTCAGCAAACTTCATCTTATAAGAATGATATGATGCCAGATGTACTCTTATGATAATCCTATGTTTATAGGTGTTGTAATGTTGCTGTCGCAAGCAGCGCAGGGTGGAGCAACTGGCTGTCAGTAAACCAAGTATTTCCTTGACATTTATCTATTGGAGGAACTGTGATCTCTTTCACAGTTACTCAGCCTCTCTTCAAACATTACAACATTTCTAATGTATATACAATTTACAAGACAATGAACAGACGCTTAATTACAATAAATGAATTTGATTAGCTAAAAATAATCAGGGAGTGGTTAAGAATCTTGTGTTAGTATTTGATTGGAAGTTGGTATTAGGACAAAGGTTAGTAATCACAGGAAGAGGAAATCAAACGTACAAAAGAGTCACGTGTACTACAAACTCTATCATGACAGTATTATGAAGAAAGGTATGGCTAATTTATGTTAAACAGTTCATTCAATATCATACTTAAGCACAAATATATCGTAATGCCATCTAAGAAATGCGTCCTACTTGAAGCTATGTTAGCACCGATAAGTCTATGATCGTAAAGTTCATCTATGGCCTCGTTATAGATGGATACCGTACTCTCTCGTAAAAAATGGAAAAAACACACAAGTTTAAACGAAATGGTCATTCAAGGAAGGTTATATCTATTTCTAAATGTGTTTCCAGGAGTGTTTTTAATTCCATGATATGGTGTTCTACTTGGACTTCTTCAGATTTTCTGTCGCTCAAGTTATGAAAGACCATATATTGAACAAAACCTTACGACCTTTAGAATTTGTATGGCCGGATGATTTCTATCTCTTGTTTTCTTCTTCTTTTATCTCCAGCCTTTGGATTAAACATACTAGAAGCCCATAAGATACTATGCACCCTTGACCGACATTCCTGGCGATGCTGAAATTCCTCGCACATTCGTTATTCCACCTGATAGTAGCCGTAAGGTCGATGGAGATTCGTTGAAGGAGACCCACGAGTTGTGAAGGAAAATCCATGTTGAGGTTCACTTGGAACAGTTAAAGATGACTAATTAAACTGCTGGAAGTTTTCCACTGAGCACCTGCATTGTGACAAGCATGCTGGCATAGCTTTACCTTTCCAGTATGCTGTTTAGGCATTGCTGAATTCCTACTCCAGTGTGGCCAACATGCGGTTTCGAATTATGAGGTGAGTAGGAATTTACTAGTATGAACAACTAGTGCAATCTTCCGATTGTTGGAACATTGAAAGTCAGATCCAGATTTTAAAAATGAAATAAGGTCCTCCAGTCCCTAAGATACTTACAGGTTCACAGTACACTGGCTTTGTAATCGATCTGATCTTTGGGAGCCCCGTCAGGTGCAATCCAGGTAAATATAATGTCTTTGTGGTGCTCAAGGCGATTGTTTTATAGTCCCGTATTATTCAACTTGTAGAACTCAGTAAGTTTGTCCCTATTTCATTTCCCCTTTCCTAGACCAAACTTTCCTATTCCACTCTCTGGACTTCCTTATTTTCCAGCTTTTGTATTAAAATCCCCTATCAGGAAGTACATTTCTTCCTTAGGTACAGAGTCAATTCTCCAATCTAGTCTTGCCCCTTCTTCAATTTTAGGCAATCTCCAGCACATGGAAAGCACCGTGTAGCAATAGTCGTCATTCTAACAATCTTGCCTATTGCAATAGAATGTCTATACGTGTTAAATTCATGTGCAATGACACAAATTTCCGTCATTAAGAGAGAAATTTGTTTGAATATGATCAAAGAGGATTATCAACTTCATACTTTTAACATTCGCCAGAGAAACCGGGATTGTAATAGTGGAGATTAAATTTGATTGTGCGACGGTTAATTTGAGACATTATTTCTCAATATGCACTTCTTGTATCGAATATTGACCAGGACGTAGGGAAACAGCAGTTCCATTTTTCACATGTATAAGGTTACACATGAAAATATCGTCTGTCAGAAGAACGCTCGATGGAAAGTAGCGCTGCATAAGATTCATAAACAACAGTAATTTTTTTTTTAAAGTCCTTCACTCAATACAAACAGGGTTGCCACTTCCAAGGTATTCAGTTACTTTGAAAGAAGTAGAGATAGAAAGTAAACAGAAAAGTAGTTTTAATTACAGACAAAAATATTAAAGATTCCCAAGAAGATGGCGATTGACATTAGATTTTAAAGTGTCAAGATTATAAGTGAGAGGAAATCAGACTGAATACAGAGAGTTCTAGATGTTGGCAGTCCGAGGGAAGAAATTGTTAGCATAGAAATTTCTGGCTTTTTAGGAATACAAACAGAAATGTCTTGCAGAGTTTCAGCATTCTGAGTGGACCTTGACCTGATAAGGGGACGAGAAACCAACTCAGCCAATTCAGAAGAACACCTACCAAAGCAGTACCTGTAGAAAAAAACATAAAAGATGCAACATCTCTACGTTGAAGTGTGCAGGTCAGTTTAGGGCCAACCGCACGAGAAATTCGTTTTTGGAGACGGTCAAATATGTTGAGATAACACTTTGGTGCACCAGTCCAAAGATGACAACAATACTCCATCCAAGGCCTGATTATTACCTTATAAAATTGTAACACAACTTCGGTTGACAGAAAGATCATAGATGGCAAAAGAGCCCCAAACTTCCTTTAGACAGCTACGTTAGCCAGGTAAGGCCCCCATTCTAGCTTTGAAGTAAAAGAAATGCCAAGGAGCTTCAACGATAACAGCTCGTCAAGAACAAAGCCATCCATGCTAAGAGGCACCTTCAAAGGGTCGTGAGATCTGTCAAGAGATACCAGCTGAGTATTTCTAGCATTGAAAGTCATTTTCCACCTTTTATCCCAGCCTACAACAGTGTTTAAGTCAGATTAAAGTTCTGGAGCCATTCTTTCTTGGGATGACACTTGTGATGCCCTACTGTAACTAGAATATAAAGTAGTATCATCAGTATAAATTGCAAGTCGACACAGCACAGAATCTGATGGATCATTAATATCAATGACAAAATGTGTGGAGCCCAAAATAGAACCTTGGGGGTCTCCAGCATCTACTGAAAACAAATTAGACGACTCACTATCCAAAACTATCTTAATATTTTGATCGGTTAGAGAAGATGAAATGATCTCGAATGTGTCACCACCAATTCCATAACCTCTGAGTTTATATAAAAGACCAGCATGCCAAACCTTATCAAAAGCCTTGGAAATGTCTAAAGAAGCTGCCCTGGAACAACCAGATCTTTCCACACTACGATAGATTTGCTCAGTTACCACGATGAGAAGAACAGCAGTAGATTAAGAGGAACTAATACCATACTGTACATCAGAGAAAAGGCCTATCTTCCCAAGGTAGGCCACCAGTTCCATATTAATCAACCTCTCAAATACCTTGCTGACAACAGGCAGAAGGCTAACGGGGCGATAGTCCTCAGGAAGGAATCTTTCCCTATTATTCTTAAACACAGGAACAACTGATGCACTCTTCACACATGCAGGGAAACAGGAATCTTTCAGACAGAGATTTTAAAAGTTGGACAAGATCGATGAGATTTCAGGCGCACCATTCTTTAGGAGGACAACAGGAACCATATCTGATCCCGAAGCCTTAGCAGAGTCAAGATTAGTGTTCACATCAGCAACCAGCCTAGGAGTAGTACAGACCTTTCTCACAGAACACTCTGTGCGAGGTGGAATATTTGGAAGCCCAAACCAGAGCAACCCAAACTGGAATTTGTGGCACACATTTTATCGAAAGGCTTACCTTTCTCTGAAGAGGATGCTGATGCCTCAGATTCAATGAATAATGGAGGAATGACAGACTTTCACTTACTCATGATGCTGCTATTGATCCTCCAAAAGTCACGAGATCCAAGTTTCTGGGTAGAAACGGCCTGCCTACTCTTACGGAGAATAGGTCTTACGGAGAGGTGGAGCATCCTTCAGAACACAGTAACAACTGCATGATCTGATCTTCCAAGAGGAGATAAATACTTGATAGAACAGGTTTCAGGACTAGAAGTAAGAAAAAAGTCAAGAAGATGAAGCTTCTGACCATCTCTGTGAGGAATGCGAGTTGGAGATGTTACTAATTGGGTAAGATCTTGGGATAGAGCAAAGTTGTAATAGCATTTACCAGCCAAGTCTGTCCCTTGCGAATGTATCAGCCAAATCAGAATGATCAGCATGGAAGTCACTAAAGAGACAAACATTAACTGAAGGATTTCGTTGAAGAATAGAATCCATGTGGCCGGAGATATCATCTAACGTAGCGCAATCACTTGAAGAAAATGAACGATATAAGAAAAAAAAGATAAGTGGTAGAATGAATCAAGGCTAGGCATATGTATATGTAGGACTTAACAGGAGTTTCATACTCAAGACTTCTAGAAATAGGGATACTATAACGAACATAAACATCAAGACCTGACCTGACGGATAGGTGGAAGATAACCTGGGACAACGAACTGGTCATTGTTAATGCTGTGGTCAAGGTGAAGGCAAGGACAAATAGAACTGTAATGGTAGGCCCACGTCAAAATTGATGTAAGTACATTGAACTCTACATAAATATAAGTCTTTTTATATAGAGTTAAATATGTAAGTATGGCAGTGGCGCAAGAGATAACAAAAGTTTTATGACCTCTGGTGGCGCTTTTAGAGGGTGCAGGGCGCTGGGCCAAATAATGCTTGCGGAGCCCTATGAGGCAGTGGGTCGCAAGGCCGGTTAGGCATGATGGGCATGGCTTCCATGTTTCCTCTTACTTACACGAGCTTCAGACGGACAGATACATATATCTTTTCTCTTAGAATTGAGACGCGCGACGTCATGCAAACCGCGGTCAAATACCTCCTAAAATCCACACTGAAGTAACGCGAATAAATGACATTCTGACAGACTGCAACGACACTGGTACAATCAAGAGTTTTTAAGAGGGAGAAAACGAATTACTCTGTGATCCAGTTTCTTAGCTTTGACGGATAGGCTTAGATTTTTCAAATCCACACTAGTGACTACAGAAGACTCTGGGGATTAAAAATTACGGGGCCGTCGTCCCCTCTGCTGTCTGAAGAGACACCACTATGTGCAACCTTAACAGTAAGAAAAATGCAGAGTGAAGTTCTTCCTATACTTACGGACAACAAATATAAAGCTATTCGATTTGAGTTGTGTGCATCTGGGAAGCAAACTTGTGGCAACCAAGTTGTTCTGAAGTGCAGACCCTTGTTCAACCCAACCTCTCTGTGAGATAACAGCTACGCATTGTGGGATCGGATTCGTTTTGAGATCAGTCCGAAATCAATATGGCTGGCGTTCGCAGACTGATGAGCCTACCTGTTAGGTCTTTAACTTCTACTCTACGGAGAGAAATATCTGTTAGCAGCCGTGCCTCGACTCTTATAGCAATAAACCCCGTTCCTCATGTTAGGCCAGATGCAAGTGGTTTGGATGCCTTGAAGGAGAAAGAAAAGGGCCCATGGACTGAGCTAACGAAAGATGAGAAAATACAATGTAAGTCGAAAGTCAGTTGTTTTACTTGTTGAAGTCGGAGTATTGGAGCACATGTGGTTGAGCAGTAGAACAGATTTACGTTACAGAAAATGTATGACCTACTAGTTTGCAGACTTACTTTAGCATTTTAATTTAGACGGGAAGACGTTGAGATAGAACTTTGCGTGATATGATAGATTTAACATTGCGCTACGCTACAGCATGTGTGATATTGTGCAACTGTGCACGTCGATGGCTTCGCGGAGTCCTGTTCGACTCTTCTACTTGATTACAGCGATTTGTCTTTTAACAGGGTCACCCCATGCAACAGACTAGGATACTTGCGGCGTAATACTTTTAAGAATTTAAATTGATCCATAATGGTCCCTAGTTCAGAGCGAGGATAAAGGATATAGGCCTAGTCTACTAGTAGTACTATGCTTATGTAAATACTGGTTATAGAGGTATGAAAGTATGCTTATAAAGACATGCTTCATCCACAGTTTTGACAGTCAATTCGTAACTAAGTATATAAAAGCCTGTTGTATTACAAAGCATGATGTTGTATAATGATGAGACAGCACGGGCCTTGCTGCAGAAGTTTCCACTTGCATCCTATACAGAAATTTTCTACACCCTATCCTTAGTCTGAAACAGTTGTTCCTAGTTACCAATAGTTCACATGTAGGAAGAAACATAGATATGTATCAAGACATAAAAGAGGAAGAGCAATTCCCTGTGTAGGTCTACTCATTTTCCAAAACAAGTTACTACAAAAAGAGAAGTAAAGGTCTGGGACTTGTTATGGTTTCTATTCTGTAACAAGATATTTTCCTCAGAATGAACCTGAATCTACATCACACCACATTTGTTTCAGTGGCGTAGGGTATCACTTTGGACCAGGTATGCTACAAAAATAGTTTTGCCACAATTCCCTTATCATGCCAAGTATATCAATAGAAGTACTGTTTTGTTTTTGAATTGCTATCTCCTTTGCAAATCTTTCCTTCTTTCTTTCTCAATAAGCTTAGAAATAACATCGTCATAAAAGGATGCCTCCCCTTAAATAATGGAAATAATCCCCCCTCCTCTGGGTTGAGTCACTTGATTTCTGTTTTCAGCCAATGCATGCTCTTTTTCGATAGCATGCCTTGGGACCTTTTTTGACTACAGATATTTGTACCTATGTCATACTGCCTTCCTATGATTCTATTGTTTTCAATGATGTTGAGCATCATAGCACACCTTGCTGCAACGGAAGCTGTACAGAGACTTCTGCACAGAAGAACAATTTGGCATGTTATTTCTATACAGACTTGTGACATAATAGTGAGATGGGTATATTGAGTGGCCTTTGGGTTTGAAAAGGATTTACCAAATATTCCAAATGAGGAGAAAAGCAACGTGATAAACATACTGCTAAAGTTAGATTTGATGCAATGAAGAGACTAGCAAATAATTTTAAAATGTACAAATACTTTTGTTTCTATATTTATGAGCTAGCACAGCTGAATAGTACACCTCTGATCAGTTTACTAAAGCTGCTTTACATATTGCTTATTTAGCAGACATAATTGAATAAAAAAGGGTGGAGGGGCACATTTTAGCATAAGATTACGGTATAAAGTGGATAAGTATCTCATTCAATTTTGACTGTAATATCAAAAAAATCCACTAGTTCTTGAAATTCTTCACTTAGTACCATGTTGTAGGAAGTGTAAGATGTGACAAATGTTTATAAGAACTGTTCGGTATGCATTAATTTTGTACAAGATTTAGCCCAACAATTAGATGCAAAACTCTTATTCAGCTCTGATGGGTATAAGCCATTGATTTATTTTTTTTCTTGTGGCATACTCAATTTCGCGCATAGCCTGTTGCCCAGCCAGAGTGAGCAATGTCTTGGGGAGAGAGCACATTTACAGGGGTGATCTCCCGTTGCCTGCCCCAACCGATAGTCTTTATATCAGGCTAGGTGGGACTTGAACCCACAACCTCTGGCATGTGAGTCTGACTCCTTAACCACCAGACCACAGCAGCTTGTTGATTAGCTAAACAAATCTAGCCAGGAGTGTATGTTTACTTACTATCCATTTTTACTTCTATTTTTTCATGAAGTCTATTTTGTCTTTTAAATGATCCACACCAAAACCACTTGTATAATGCCCTGTCTACAAAAACTCAAATATTGTGTTCTTGATCAAGCATTGATATATTGTGTCGAAACCACATCATTACAAACTTGGAATATTTAATTATCCCTTCAAATAGACCTTTCTTTAACATGCAAAAAGCTATTGAGAGCAGACAGGTTGCTATGATGATAAGAGTCGCATAAACCAAGTGAAGAAAACAGGTAATGACTAAGAGTACTAAAGATGTGCTTGAAACTTGTTGAAGATGTTAAAAAATTTGTCCGTCTTGGAGCAATGTTCATAGATAACTACAACGATTCTGTAGAAATAGATAGATGTCGTTGTATTGCAAGAAATGGTATGGTTTCACTAGCAAATATTTGGAAAGACAGGGCAACATAGATAGTGACAAAAAGGAAACTTCTGCAATCCCAACTCTTTAGTATTGCTACATATGGGTAGGAATGTTGGGTAATTAAAATTGACAAAAAGAAAATCACTTTGTTTAATTTGTGGTGCTTTTGGTGCTTACTGAAAATAAGCTGGAGCAACAATAAGACTAACGAATTTGCCCTGAATAAAATCAGAAATCTTGAAAGGCTTTTGGTAACCATTGCTAAAAGGAAAATGGCAGTTGTCTGACATGGCTTTAGGGGAAGATGACATCTATAAAGATCTGTGTATTGGATCTGTTTATGGTAATAGGCATAAGGGAAGACATAAGACAAAGTTCAGTGACAATATTTGCAAATATGGTGGTGGACAACGTTTTACTCATCTACACGACTTGGCACAGGACAGAAATTCACAGAGGGCCATGGCTGTTCAGCTCAATAAACATCCGTTAATTGAAGATGACTAAAGATGTCAGTAACTGTGGCTGTTTTGATGACATCTTCTTTGTACCAAATTAACCAGTACAGATGATATAGGAAAGTCATTGCCCTCAGCCTTAAGCTGTCTCTCTAGAGAGTGCCACTTCCTGGTACTTACTATCTCTTTCAATGATCCATTCGTTCAACCGAACACCGACAGAAATGGTCCGTTGCTCCTCATTCCTTTAATCCCTGAAGTCAAACCTGCGTTCTTCAGTCCATTCTTTTTTTAAATGTACCCCCATCAACTTGACCTGCTTGACTCTTACCAACAAGAGTAAATAACTTTCTGCCTAGTGCAACTTTATGTAATACCTCTCACCTTGCATCTTCACTGAATCCTCATTATGTTCCCTCTGAAAGACATTTTACAGCACTCCAAAAACTCTTATTTAGGTATTATGTTAGCTTCACAAGCATACATTAGGACTGAGTAACATAGCACATGTGCCATGCATTAGATGAGATTAACTGAAGCACTTGACTCTGCAAAATTTGGCAAAGGCATTTAAGAATTGACCAGTGCTGTGAAATTATGATTTCAAAGGCTTACATATAGGTCTGTTGGTATATCTTCGTGTAAAGCATATAAGGTGGTGAAAGGACTGGTTGCCTACACTGTCCAAAATCAAGGAAGATAGGCGGGGGATCAGAGTGGGATCATAGAATTTTGTAAGAAGGAGCATAAAACATTTATTTTAAATCCCCTCTTCTCAGCTTTTAAAATCTACTTTTATTAATGACAAAATAATACATTTTATTCTTCCTTCTTGTAATAGTATACAGAGCACAGTTCCCATCAACCATGGCAGAAGAATCAGTAGATACTGGGCCAACTGGAAAACAAGTGTTTGGAGGTGTTCTGATCATAGCATCAATTGGAGTTTGCTACTTCATCTTCTTGAGGAAATATGGTAAGTGGAGTAGAATTGATACTGTTGTAGGAACAGCATTCCAAACCCAGTGCTGTGATGGTTATTCGGGGATGATAAGTTGGTGCCAATTGAAAGCTTCCTAGCCTACTTTCAAAAAGAAAACTTGCCAAGTACTTGTAGGAAGCTAAAAAGTGGAGTTATCATAACATTTTGTAAGTTTGCAGGAGATTTAAAATTTTGACTACTTATCTCTAAAATTTTATTGTTATCAACATTTTCACTTGAAAAATTTGAAATTTATAGTGTACTTAAGTTAATGGTAATAAACATTGAAATGGCTAATTTTGGTAATTTAAGCCATGTTGATGTTGTTAAAATCAATAATTGCAGACTTATTTCACATGATAACATGTCAGGTGTTCATCTGCTCCATAGTAAGCCACATAATTGTGAAAAGGCCAAAATATTTATTGCTAACTGTCTGTTGTTTATTTTTATTAAGGTAATACTTGATTTTTGGCAACATTTACTTTTGTGGGAGGTGGGGTGAAGACATTTTCTGCAGATTTAAGCACATAAATATAAGCAGTTACTGCTGCTTGATAATGAATATTTTATGTAAAATTTTGTGTGTTTTTGTATTTACTCCATGTGATAAGAAAGCAATCTGCAATACTGTAAAATTTAGGATGATATAGGATTCCAGGTCCTCAAGGAAATACCCTAAATATAACCTTCTTGTAGAAGTCCACTCAGTGGTGTATATATTTGTATATGTTTATTGTCACTAAGGTGGTGTTTATATTTGTTGTCACTCAGTGATATATATG